>JAECUM010066292.1:0-17462 GCA_016617855.1 Megalonaias nervosa | reverse complement strand
ATGAAAACTGTCGATGCAATTGCGAAAAGACATATACCAGGACAAAAATCACCGGTGGATCAACCACAACCAGTGTTGGGTAGTAAAGTAACAGTGAGATATTTATATGAACCTGGTGAACTTGAGGGTGGTGCAGCAAGAGCAACTGATCCCGTGTGGAGTATAACACCAATCTACAGACTAGATTCAACAGCTCCTCAACGTGGATTTGCTCGTAAACAAGATCCTCCTCTGATGAAAAATAATGTTATATTAGAAGAAGAGAAAATGATATAAAATGGAACAAATTAAGAAAGAGATTGACCTTGATGAATTTAGATGTCATGTATATTTACTAATTACGAAGCGAGCAGAGCTGGGATCATCAGAAACTGTCGTTTCAAAATACCTCTTGGCAGTGTCAATAACATGTGTACCTCACTATAGGTCTCGTTATTGATCATATTAATTCTGATAGAAAAGATAATAGCTTAGAAATCTCAGAAGCTGTCACAAAGAGAGAAAACACAATACTTGGAAAAATCAAGAAAAGTATTTTTTTAAAAACCCACTAAAGCCTGTTAGATCATTACGCTTAGAGACAAGAGAGATAAAAGAAGTTTCATCATTATATTCCGCTGGAAAATATTTCGGTGTAAGCACAGATCAATACAGTTTACAGCAGACAATATACAAAATTCAGCAATGTCAAAGAGACTTAACAAATTTTTTTTTTACATACATCACACAAGAAAAATTCATACTAGTCAGTGGTTCAACATAACGTATTGCTTTCCAGCTACAATAAATTGCCAGAATCTCAATTTCTACTCACAGTTTATACATCCCTGCTATCACGTGTCAAGCCGCTAAATATACCTATGTGATATTAATAACACACAGGATTTCCCACATCAGGTCACGTGTCTGATGGCGCTAAATACCTATGCGCTATTAATAACTCGCTGGGATTTACAAGGTAAAAATCGATAATTGTACACTCGTTAGAGAAAATCTGTACCTGTTACATTAAACATAAATTTAAAAATACTAGACTACTTGATAAATAAATTATACAATCTAAATGCGTGTGTATGTTTAATGTCTGTCTGTTTGATATAGTTATATATTTAATTTCAGCTGTATATTTGTAAGAGTTCGGTGGCCGAGTGGTTAAGGCTTACAGACAAACTCTCGATCGACCAGTGGAAACTACTTCATGGGTCGAGTCCAAACGCGAGAGACATATTTTCAGCGTCGGTGACAGATGCTATTAAGGTGGGGTGGGGGTACCCGATATGCAATGAAGACCAAATATCGTTGAATGGGTAATTGTAAATTTATTAAAATAAAACTAACCCAGGTGAATTTACCTGGGCCCCTCCGAACCCAAATAAGGGTGTTAATTCGAAAGCACCCGGGGTTCACTTAGGGTGTGTGTGTATGTGATTGATTACACATTAACAAACCATGGCCAAAAACCCTCTGAATCTCTAGAATTTCGCACATAGCGATCCAACAACTGCATGGAAAAAGAAATATGGAAAAAGAAAAATATAACAATTCAACAGATATTCAACGTTATTCAAACTGGTCGCAGGCATTTCCTTTTGCTATTTTTTTTTTTTTTTTTTTTTTTTTTTTTTTTTTTTTTTTTTTTTTTTTTTTTTAGGTCAGATTAAAATTTGGTGGCTCTGTAAGTCTCCGATAAATTTAGGTCGTTCGCGAGAAATGTTTTTGTCTCTTGTTCATAAAAGCGTCTGATTTCACAATGGACGTTTTATTGATGCCTCCCCCACCCCGAAAAAAAAATCGGTAGCGTTTGATGAGTGAACACGACTTGGCTAAAAGGGCATTTTTGCCCCCGTTTTGCAAAACGGGTCCTTGGTGAAGGGCTCCCCCCAAACATCGGTTGCCACTTTTTTCGGTTTCCCCTCCCCCTCTTCCTCCTCCTGGTGGCTTTGATACTAAACCGAGACTGCCACCCCACCCACCACCTCTTTTTTTACATTCATTTTGGACAGCAAAGAGCTATTTTGAATATTTTCCTGTGACAAGGCAGCTAAAAGAATCATACGTGTCTTATGCATGATTAAAGTTCACTAGTACTATAACAAATTAGCATACTTTTTTCATCACCCCTCAACCATCTCGAGTTTAAGATATTTACTTGATCTCTGTAGCAGACATATGTAAATACATAAGCCAAGTCGGCCGTTCATTTGCAGCCCAAGTTACTTCATGCAGTCATTTTTTAAATGCATTTTACTCTTTTGCTGACTTAATATTTACATCATTAATTTACACTGTGTTAAAGGATTTAATAACATAACTTCATTAATACAGATTTTGCAAAAATATAGGCAAGGATGTTGTGGCATAAATGTATAATTAGTTTCATATAAATATATACATAGGTATTGAGAAAATGGTATGCCATATAAAGTGTTTTTCAAAGTTTTCTTAAAAATTTTATGGATGGACCATGTTTGATGATGGTAATATTCCTTAATAAAATTATTGGTATATCTATTCATAATTAATTTCATGCAAATCAAAACATTTATTGAACATAACCCGTTTTACAGAAGATGCATCAAAAATAGCTGTTGAAAATAATGGGTTCAAGGGTAAGTTTATTTCCCTTTTTAATGATAAATAAAGCACCCCCACGATGTGCGCTGACAGTTAATTGAACATTTAGGATTGTTAATTAAGGAACAAAACAACTAATCGTGTTGTTCTAAAGATGATAATTATAAACTTCAACACATAAATTCAAAAATGAACTTAAAATTATATAACTTCAGGTATTACCCTCTTAATACCATATTATTTCTTATAATTCCAAAAAGCACGAGTATTTACGTTAATGCGTAGCTTACGGAACCTTAGTGAAACGGGAAAATTCTGCTTACGCAAGGTAGTTGGCGTAACTTACGCCAGACGTACGTTACAGGCAGTCACCAAACAAGCAGTCTGCGCCATAGCCGCTTAATAAGTGACTCGACTATCTGGCGATTTACTATCCAATTTTGGATATTATCTCTACGCCAACCAGCTCCGAGGACACATCCGTGTGTTAAGAGTAACAAAATAGTTCTAAATACTTGGCTCCACTACTTTGTTTGTTTCCATTACTTGCTAAGGTCATTTTAATATATGCCTGAATTATAATTTAAGCTAAGTAAAATTCTTCGTAACAATGTGTTAGCACGTGTTTTTGCACAACTTACAGATTCTCATGACTTTTGGAGCACCTTCGTTTTGAAATCTTTAGTTTCTGGGGCGTGTAGATGTTGCATGTTGTCAAAGTCTTCAGTTTTGAAGGCAAATAGATCTTGCATGCAGTCCGCAGTCCTACAATACAAAGACAGAAGCGATCGGTTTAAAAAAAAATAAAAAACAAACAAACAAAAAAAACAAAACAAAAACAACACCGGAACTTGTGAAGTTTGCCAGACTAGCCAACCTATTTTCAAGCCTAACTCAAAGTAAATGTAAACCACATTACAGATTAACTTCTGTGTGAATTTAAAAACCGCTAGGGTTACGATAAATAGAATCATGCCTTTTACCTTAAAAAGTAGGTAGGTGTCAAAATACGAAACTAAAGAGATGTCAAAATAGAAACTAAAGAGGTGTCAAAATACGAAATAAAGAGATGTCAAAATTGAAACTAAAGAGGTGTCAAAATACGAAACTAAAAAGAGGTCAAAAGAGAAACTAAAGAGGTGTCAAAATACAAACTTAAAGAGGTGTCAAAATGCGAAACCAAAGAGGTGTCAAAATACGAAACTAAAGAGATGTCAAAATAGAAACTAAAGAGGTGTTAAAATACGAAACTAGAAAGAGGTCAAAAGAGAAACTAAAGAGGTGTCAAAATACAAACTTAAAGAGGTGTCAAAATGCGAAACCAAAGAGATGTCAAAATACGAAACTAAAGAGGTGTCAAAATAAAAAAAAACCCAAAGAGGTGTTAACATACGAAACTATCCAGTGAGACCTTACGGGCTGATTCGGCCCAAATCATAGGCTGATCTGGACCATGTTAAATATTAAACGAAAAATAAATGAACACATGTTATACCTGATTTGTTTTAGAATTTTTTCTGTTTTCACATGCATTAGAAAGAGAATGTAAACGGTTGATTTTTCAGCTATTTACATCCTATAGTTATTAGCAAATTTATATCCGAACTCAGAACGAAATAGTTATGAGCTATTGCATTTAGCTTTTGAACCAAAATAATTGTCAAATGTTTCAGTAAAATAAATATAAAGTTAACTTTTTATAAATCAGGACAGTATCAACACTATCAAACAGTTACGCATATAAATTGACCCAAATTATTTATTGATTTCTCATGCAAATCGTGCTTTTTTTTCGCATTTACATAAAAAAATTTGTTAAGCGTTATTGATGAGTAAAACGATAATATAACGTACCTCGTTGTAATCGTTACATTTTCTTTCTACTGTTATCATTGAATTGTTGTCTTTTTAGTAAAATCTCGAACAAGGTCATGCAGTATTTTGCAGAAAAAATTGTTCAAATTTTCCCATACTAATGCAGTAACCTATAATTATTTTCATTTTAACCTTTGAAACATTAGAAAATATTTTCTAAAGCACATATTAAGTCCATTAAATATTGATTTCTGAATATAAAATTTGCATCTTAAAACATATATTAATACAACAACACTTCTATGTAACCAACGATCGCAAACTTATTTCAGGTCAACATTATATTGTTTGTTCTAGAGTGGCATTAAATTCAGCAAATTAGCAATTACATCAAAAGTGCTTTAATTATAGCGACGTTGGTCAAACGGGTTTTGCCAATTCATGGCCAGATTATCCCACTAGTAGTGTCTGCAGTTAAATTCATTAAGGACGCAATAATCAAAGTTATAAACAAACGATGATAATTTAAGCTAATATGGTATCCGAGGGTAAACTCATGAGATACCAACGTAAACACACCAGGAAGTGCCAGGGACGATTGATGGCACGGTGGAAGTCCTACACCGAGAAACGAACCTTTAACAATCAGCTACTGAAGTCACGTGCCAGCATTTAGGAGCATTTTAGTTTCTTCGTTGATATATTATAATAAAATTATTTTAAATAATACTATGCTATTTTTTAAATCTTTACTCTTGTACAGTATCCACATTCAATAAAGAAGGCATACGTTTACGTTTAAATAATACATAATAATTTCAGCTAATGAAAATCACTTACGGTACTCATTCTTTCTTGGTATATAGCGAGTTTCTTTTAGTAAAAAGATATTCTCCATAAATAGATTTCTAGGAAAGGTATTAATTTATTCCGACCAGTATATTACGACGAAACAAAAAAGTAACCCAAACATTAGCATGTTCAGGTCAATACATATATAAACGAAAACAAATTAACTTCATTGATTCGTTTCAGTGTTAGCAATTTGCAGAGCATTAATAGATGCATTATAATTTCAGAGATACAAAATGAACACACGTTGCTTTAAATAAAGATTATTAAAACATATTTCATCCTATACGGTCCACAAAATTAAGAGAATATAGACGTACGATACTGACGTGTAATATTGCAAGGAACTAAATTATAAATTTTACAGGACTCCACTTTTCATTTTTAGTGTATAGGTTTTATTTAGTACTCTACAATACACAGTACAATGATAAATTCTAGATAAATCTAATAAAGACATACCCAGACCAGTATGTGCAGAAAACAAAGCAACAATGTAACAAAACATTAACATATATATTGTGTATATGTGTGCGTGCGTGCTTCAAATAAAAATTCGTCTTTCAACAGAGATAACACCACCAACCACCATTATCATTTTCGTTATTTGAATTATTACAAGAATATTTGAATATGTACCTATGATATTTCATTGAATTAAATCTTAAATTGGCAGGATCCAGTTAAATATTTTAGTATGCACGTGTTATTTAGCATTAATAGTATATAGTACAATGTATATGATAAATGTTAATTCTAAATACGTCTATAGAAGCCCTAACAAAGTCCGACCAATATGTAAAAAGAGAAGAAAATTCTGCATTAGCTCTTATCTCATGATTTTTTTGAGTGTTGGTAATTTTATTATTTCTCAATAAAATAAACTTTCTATATTTAGCACAAACGTGAATGAGTTGCTTTATAATATTTCCTGATATAACTGCCAATGCAAGATAAACAGTCACACTTAAAAAAAAAAAAATCATTATACACAGCAACCACATAATAATGCGTACCATCAGGGTTTTATTTCCTTAAGTACATACGTGAACTGCTTAACGTGCCTGGGAAATATCATATTTTAAACAAATGACAATGTTATATTTATATCCCGGACGAAACAATAATTTTTCACATGATCCGAATCAGCCCGATATTTGTTCCTAATCAACACATAACGTGTGCCGAATCAGCCCGCAATTTGGGCAGAATTATCTTGGTCCGTATAAACTATGGTCCGAATCTAGTCCGATAAATCAGCCCCCCCCCCCCAAATCTGTGTTGATACTGATGAACGATACTATTATATGCACTATCAGTGGGGTATTCAGTACTGATTTGATTATCACCATGTACAGGTATCGAATTAAGATATGAATTATGAAGCTGGTTACAAATAAATAAATAAATAAATAAATAGGTGCAGACGCTCTAGCTTCAACCATAATTTCTTTTTTTTAATACCTTTTCATCTGAAGCACCAAAATATGAAAGTACATAGCACATGGATAATTTAATAGTACGTATGAAATGACCGCATCAACAGTCATGACACCGGATTCATGTTCCGGTATCTCACCGCAATACGGTGTGGTAAATACTATTAATTAGTCTACATGGAAGTCGCGCTGCCCTTTATTTTCAGTTTCAGTGAGTGCGTGTGTATAAGCTTTGGGTGTTACATTAATTGACATATTATATACTTGAAAGGAATCTCTACTTTCGTATGGCGATTCAATATATTTGAAATAGAATCGTTTAGTATATTCAATTTGTGTGATGCAATAGAACTTTGTAATATTTGGAACTTGAGATACATCATGAAAAAGGCATCAAGAGCTATACGTCGGTAAGATACACGCATTTAAACTGTCAATACCGACAGAAAACCAAGAGTAACAAAAGAATGTAGATAGTATTGAATTAGTGCAGTTCATAGAGATCTTGCAAAGTTTTAATTCAAAATATTACATTGTTTATAAGAAACTGAAACCTGTTATTGCAATTTCAGTATAAGTAAATTTAGTCTTATTGCAGCCAGCAGGGCATTTATTCATTCCACAGACAGTCGATGCAAGCTGGATACTGACATGGGTCGAAATCATGAAAATATTATATTCAGAGTGAAGACAGTGGGTTTAACACACCTCTAATAAATGACACTTGGACGAACTAGTTTTTCTCTAGACCAACAAAGATCTCCGCTTTTTTTTCTTTTGGTATTACGCTACCAGTAAGTCAGAAAAAAAGTGGAGATATACTTGTTGATATGATTTTTCTCCATCTTTTTGTATTTTTCTTCGGACGTTACTGATGGTGGAGAACAACTGTGTAATTCATGATTTGTGCTGGAGCATCATTATTGTTCATCATGAGCATTATCAACAGGCTGCTCACTAGTAATTAATAAATTTATTTAAACTGACTTTTGTATGCAGATGGCAAGTATAATCCCCCTTCTTTTGAGCCACGGCATTAAATCCTTCAGAACAGTCACTTTTTGTAGTATTTGTCTCTGTCAGAACAGAAATCTGCATATTCAGCTGCAGATGACCTAAGATTTGATTTGCATCTGCATGTGTGGAAAGCATCATCACCCCAAGGCAAGAGCAACATGTTATAACCATTCCATGCATTAGTCAGTTCCCAGTGATAAAGGCTTTGCTTTAAGGTTAAGAGTGGCCTAATTATAAGTCTGCATGATCAGCAACACTGAAACTACAGCACAAATCATACCTTACAAAAGTTGGTCTCTGCCACCAGTAATGTAACAAAAAAAAAAAAACAGGTGGAGAACAACTTGTTGGTATAATGACCCCTTAAATACATGTGACAGTTTTGAAATCTTTAGGGAAATCTTTAGGGAAACCAACAAGCAGTCACAACGCCCTGTGATTTTTTTTTAGAAGAACATTGAATGACCACCCCTTTTGAGATGCTCCCTTGCCTTAGTTCCAGTGTTATGTTATATAGAGCTCACTGTGAAATGTACACTTCAAGCCATCAAATATATTTGGTGTTGATATCAATTATGCTGACAAACTCTTGCACATTCACAGGCATGTATTTTGATAGCTGATTGACCATTAACCATTTCCTGAGTAAGTTAGCAACTATTACTACCCGATTTATGCAAGGTATCCATTGATGACAAAAACATACAAACTTGTGTTTTGAAGCTTAAATTTATGTAAATAGCAGTTTGATTTTAAGAATAGAATTGGTAACGTGAATATTGCAATGTGTACATTATTTTCTTGATAAAAATCTGTTTGGAACCGTGATGGCAGACATCGCTGTTCTGGGAAGTACCGTTTTATTAGACTGTCATTTCACAAACAAATATATTCTGGAAAATATACAGTTTGTAAGAAAATAGAGACTAAATATTGTGTTATTAAAGATATAGCTTTAAAATTCAATTATGTAGGTCATAAATATACGGGACAATGCTATGTTGTGGAATTTGACGTGACGCTGTAAGGTCAAGGTTGTATTCTGAATTTACTAATTTTTGTGAAAATACGAATAAGAAAACAAAACAGCAAAGCAAATACTATTTAACCAATGCTTAATGTTACACCAAGTACGTAGACAAATAATAAAATCTTACACTTGTAATCCAATCAATGGACTGATGTAACAAAACTTTAAAGTGAGTGGTTACATCAAGAAAACCCCTCTTTCTAAAAATAGATGCACTTGCATATTGGCTGTGTCTATTCAGTTCAAAAAAGGTTTAGTTCATTCATATACTGACTTTAATGCTTCGGTGTGTTATCAATGAACAGTTATGGTAAAGTTTTATGGGCAACAAAGAAATTAGGCTGAACAATATGATCTGAAAGACGTGTGCATTTTCTCTCATGTACATGGTAAAGGCATTGTGTCAATCAAGTTTAGAAATCTTTTCAAATGCCATTTTATAATGAACTTTCAGAAAGTAAAAAGAAAAAAATTCTTGATTATGGGCAGTTGATTAAGCATTTGCACTAACTTGCAATTACAAAAATGTAATCTAGTTACTCAGTAAAATTCATTACAATGTATAGCTTCTGTTGGTCTCTTTTTAAGTCATATTGCCAGAACACACTGAATATTAATAAGATAGTTTTTAAACATGCACCAAATGTGTTTATAATATAGATAGAACTCAGAAAACTTTCTACCTGAAAATAAAGTTTTGCCTGAAACCAATGTTAAAAGCAAATATGCATACTGGGAAATAGATGTCATAATTCAAATAAGAGAATGAAAACAACACACACACACACACACACACACACACACACACACACACACACATACATTGTGCGTGTCTCGCTTTGCTCCCACTTCTCCCAGTTCAGCTCCCACTTCTGCCTGTTCTGTCCAAAAGAAGTCACTTCTGCCTAAATTTCAAGTCTAGCTTGATCCCTGATTATGATATTTCAGAAGTGAAGGCATCTTTAATAAAGCAAGAAATAAAAATCGTTTGGTTCAGTATATGGTTTGGATGGAAAGTTTGGATGATAAATGCATTGGGTTAGGTTTGTAAGTCTTTCTCTGGTTTTGGTAGGAAATTAAAGGAATTAGACAAAAAATCCCCTGATAGATTTGGGATTAGCAAAGCTTCAGCTTCAGAAAGTAATGGTGGAATTGCAAATCAAAAAGAGAAAAAGGTGAGCCTATACAGAGATAGAAAAAAAGAGAAATACAGTTGCAGAAGGAGAAAGAAGGGAGAGAAATACAAATGCAGAGATAGGAAATACTGGCAATATTAAGTAAGTACCCTCTTTTCTGGAAAGGGTGTGTTTATGTGTTGTTTTGGATTTTTAACGTATTTTAACAGCTTTAGTCATATCGCTGCAGTGGGGCAGTTTATTGTAATGTGTAACATGTAGCATCATGTCCCACCCAGTCACATTATCCTGGCACCAGGCCAACCATTCCGAACACTCATCTCTTAATGCCGAGTGCCAAATGAGGCAACTGTAAATACCATTTTTATAAGTCTTTGGTATGACTCGGACGTTTGAGCTCATGAACTCCTGTATCCAAGGTGGACATTCTAAGCACTTAGGCCACAGGAGCGGTCTGTCTAGAAAAGGAAGCAGATAAATACTTTCCTCATTTTGAGAAAATTGCTAACTTGAAATGGCCTATAGGGCATTGGGCTTTATTGCAAAGTGTACTGATACTTCTTGGCATGAAATGAGGCATATTGCAAGGGGAAAAGAACAACTATTTGATAGGTGGTGCTCAGTGAAGAAGGCTGATCAGGACTGTGTTAACCTCAGAAGCTCATATTAACTAAAGAATTCAAGAACTGTATCCATAGTGATGTCAAGATCTATCTTGATGAGTAAAAGGTTGAAACTTTGGAAAATGCTACTGATACAGCTGATGATTATTCCTTGACTCACAAAGTTTCATTTGTCAGTAAGTCTTCCTGTCAGTGGTTTTTTGGTAAAAAAACTTAAATCTTATTATGAGTACTTCCAGATCTCAATTTGGCACAAGTTTTAGGAATCAGACGTCTGATAAGACTGATCAGAAATCCTTATCTTTTTCTCCATGCACTTATTGTAAGAAGAAAGGGCACATTATTTCTAGTTGCTACCGGATGAAAAATAAGCAAGAGAATAAAGACAGATGTGCCAAATGCTCTTATTCAAAGAGGTGAAGGTCTTGGTTTTGTATTGAAAGCAATACATTGCTTGGGTCAAATGAACCAGAGTCTTGTTCTCTTTTGGAGAATTTTGAACTATTCATGTATAAAGGTTCTATATCACTTATTAGTTATTCTGCCAAGCCTGTCCCTATTAAAATATTAAGGTACACAGGATCTTCTCAGAGTCTTTGTTATCAGGTACTTTGCTTTTGTCTAGGAAGTCTTATTCTGGTGAAATTATTCTTATTCAGGGAGTAGAGTGCAGTTTTGTTAATGTTTCACTCCATTTTGGTATCAGAGTTAGTCTCAGGACCCATGACAGTCAGAACAATGACTTTTTTATCTGTTGAGGGTATTCATTATTACTAGGCAGAGACCTAGTTGGCGGCAAGGTTGTGGTTATTCCACTTGTAACTGACAAGCTTTGTTTGGATCAGAAAGTTGAGATTGAAATCCCAGATTTATATCCTACGTGTGCAGTTACCAGAGTTATGGCAAAAGAGCTCATGAGGATGATATTGATAAGGAAACTATTCCTTTAGCTGGCACTTAATTTTATTGGTCATTATTTGATGAGGTCACTTTTGCTCCTGGTATTGATTAGTCAAGAGCTATTGATCACAGTGATCCTCTTTTTACTACTCATTCTCTCAGTTCTCATCATGGTGACAAGAGACAATCACTCATTTTTTAACATGAACACTATCTTTAGATTTCCTGTTTGTTTTCAGAGGGATATTGGTGAAATTGAAGCCACACAAGATTCAGTCAGTTATTTTGTGATAAATGGAGTCCTTACGAGAAAATAGAGACCACCTAAAATACCCACTGGTGATCAGTGGTCAGTGAGCTATCAAACTGTAGTTCTGAGGTTATTGACAGGAAATTCTTTGTCTAGCCTATGAAACTCCCTTGGATGATCATTTAGGAGTCAGTAAGACTTATTACAACATCTTTAATTTTTTTATATTTTTATTTACCGAAAGTTAAAAGTGTTCTTTGTAAATACTATAGATCTTGTCACGTCTGTCAAATGGTAGGAAAACCCAATCAGAAGAGACTAAGTCTCATCTGCAGTCTATTCCTGCATTTGATGAACTGTTTAGAAAGCCATACTGAAAGCATCTCATTGCAGGAGGAGGAGTTAAATGGAATGATCTTTCTGATTCTGTCTGAGATCTCAATTGAAGTGAATTATATTAGAACTCAAGGGGGAACCAAATCCTCAGATCTTTGCATTCATATTTTGGGGTTTCTAAGGTGGGTTCTTCAACAGCAAATGCACCTTCATGTTCATCATATTTGAAGCTGACTAAATGTATTAGTAGACTTGCCTTCCAGGAAGAGTCAACTAATACAAAGAGAATGGTCTCTTCATAGTTTGGTTTTCACTTGCATATGTGCCTGTTGGAATTGACTATTGTTTGAATCTATTTGTGACAATGTCAAATGCAAAACATTTGTCTCACTAAGCCCAGATCAAAGCCCTGGCTTGAGCAGTCAGTGTTCTTTCCATAAATTGGAACAGCTTGACCTGTTTGGGCCTGTCTGTGTGATTAACAGTTTACCCTCCCAGGTCATTTGGCAGCTTTCTAACTTTGCAACTTCTGCTGGATTTGCAGGAGGGAAAAGTTTTCCCTTTCATTAAGCCACTCCCCAGCAGATGGAGTCTATTCTCCAGCTGAGATATTAACTAGAAACTATCTCATATATCTTAGGGGACCAGAGGTTGCCTCTCTGAGAGAATGGAGTGTAATTCCTTCCACCTGTTACCTATTCTCATACGGTATTATGATCAGGTAACATATTTGAAGAAGAAACCAATTTTTTCCTGTTAAAATATGTTTCTTCAATAATACTTTCCCAATCACAATACACATACATACTCACAGCCTCCCTGTAGTTACGTCCATATAGATAGCATGCAGTCTGCTCCAGTAGTAACTGAATTATTCATGGAATTTAGTGCTTATCCCTGTATCAAAGGTCTACCTGTCACCTATATGGGCAGACAACTTTTAACTTCTTAGCTTAAAAGTTCTATACTGGGAAGGTTGGATTTGTAGGGTACTACTACTAGTTTATTTCTCCTTAGGCACTATGATCGGGTAAATGTTATCAGAAAAACATATTTTACTAGGAAAAATCGGTTTTGATAAATTCTGGTGTGAAAATGTGTGCACACATTCCCAACAGCACTGGAAATACATGAGAAATTTCTGTCAAATGAATCACAGTCATTTACAGTCAATTCATTGAAGCTAGCTTTTCCAGTAATGCAGCTCATGACTATCATCGATGATTGATGTACACAATTTACTTCAGAATCCCCAGTCATTACTTCATGGCTCTGATGGTATTACTATGCAGTCTTGGTTCAGTGAGCAGTCAGAGTGTTGACATGATCTAACCAAACAGGGCATGTCACTAATATTTGCAGGAAAAGTTTTAGGCTCAAATACAGTGAATGCATTCAAATTTGAATGGTCCGGGAATCTGTCATGTACATTTGCGTGAATAATCCATACACAAGTGTACTGCTTTGGCTGGGATGTCATTGTCATATTACAGACACTCTAGTTTAATCCCATTGAAGTGGCCACATTGCATATGGCTGTAACAAATGCATTACAGAGGAGCCGAAATATGGTGTGTTTCTCTGACTTCCAATTTAGTAAAAATCTTGTCATGTTGCTTCAAGGTACTGTATGGCAAATCATTTGTCTGCAAACACACTCTAAAACTGTTTTGTTTTGATACAGCAGGAAATGAAGAATATCAGTAAATTCTAAAATAAGAATTGTCTGTTTCAGGAGCAGCATAAGACTAATGTCACCTGGTGGTCATGGTAACCTGAATATACTGATATCCGATATTAAGGAAGTGAAAAATGCAGCAAAAGCCCAAAGCAGTGCACAGAAAATTGGTAAGACTTACAGTATTATGAAGTGTATCCAAAATAATCCTGAAAGAATTAAAGTAAAAAAAAAAAAAAAGAAAAGTTCCATATAAATTTCAGAACTGGAAATATACTGGTCTGCCAAGAATTGAGACATCAAAATGGTGTTGTCCATAACTCATTTGAATAATTCACAATAGTTCCAGAATAATATTATATTAAAAAAACAAGCACTTTCAATTTCCACTGAATGGTTCAAACAAATGTTTTCTTCTCAAATGATATCTAATAGCAACATAAAATGTGTACAGACTTGATGTTACAAAAGGAAACAAGAGATAAAAATGACTCCAAAATAGGAATGCATCTCATTGCTCAGTTCTCTCCTTATATACACCTTCTGTTATGACTATATTTCACAACACATCTTCACATGACAGACATACTACTCAATAAATATTTCAAAATACCTATTCATGTGACTTAGCCCATCCAATGGGAAATTATTTAATTCTTCTAGAACCATCCAAACCCTACCAGCCGAAGAGAAAATAACACAATGTCGTCAACAAGTCATTATTAAGATTATTATTAGTACGGGTAATTGTCAAGGCGTAAGTAAGCATCTGTGTATAGATCCTAGGTAATTTTAAGATCTTAATATTCCTTAAACAGACCCTAGTCACTTAGGCAAAATGTGACTAAAGATAATTGCTACAATTTACAGCCATGAATAAAGATTTAAAAAATTAGATAAAATCATATACCAGGAGTTACAAAAAATATAGATATGCATAACAACCTGGTTTTTAAGGGCCCCCATTTCAATGAAAAATGTACCTAAATACGAATTTCCCAAATTTAGTATTTCACTCTGAGAACTTTGCCACAGAAAAAGTAACTTGATTTAGAACTCGGCAGCAAAGCAACCACGTGCCCTTGCTTTCTCAGTTGTTCATTTGCTCCACTGTGCACTGGTGGCACCCTCTTGTCAACTTCTAAGGTTGGATAGAAATATTAAAACCATTGGACAACTTGACCAAATCATATGCAACAGTCGGATTTTTTAGACTGTAAAGGAGGAATTGTTAGCATGCACAAATTGGAGCATGCATGAACAGACATGATTCCAAGAAGGATAGGAGCAAAAAGATTCAAAATATGCATCGAAATTAAATATTTATGTATTTTTTATAGTTTTTATTATGCTTTTTCTATAGCAGTTCAATAATTCATGTCAAAATAGTCCTGATGCTGGTTTATTGCCCATTATCTGATCAGCCCCGAATGAATACAGTGGTGTGTCCTTGGGCAAGGCAGTTTACTCTGTCTTAGCATGACATAACCTTCAGACTGTTGCTGTGTTTTAAAAAACAAACAACCACCCCTAAACCAACCAGTCATTGAAACCATATTTTGTAGGTGTTTTTCTGTAGAATGACTATTTAGCATCTTTTTAGCTTAATCATGGTCCGTTTATTGAGATTGCAGAAAAGAGACATTAATAATTTTGGCTTTTATGTTTGTTAACTTGATATACCAGAAAACTAATTTTATGTTCATTTAGTTTTAGACCAGTAAACTTC
Organism: Megalonaias nervosa; assembly: GCA_016617855.1. Classification (NCBI taxonomy): domain Eukaryota; kingdom Metazoa; phylum Mollusca; class Bivalvia; order Unionida; family Unionidae; genus Megalonaias; species Megalonaias nervosa. The sequence goes on along the minus strand of JAECUM010066292.1, from coordinate 2,083 downwards.
TGTTCTCTTTGTATTGTTCCTACTATCCTACTATTTTTTCTTTTCACACTACATGTTTTTAATGTTATGAGTTTATGCTTGATTCTGCATGTGTGTCAGCTGTTTTCTTCAGAAACAGCTGTCATGTTTATCAATCTGACCACAAAAAGTACATTAAACTAGCAGTTAATGGTGACTTTCCTCAGCAGAAATGATGGAATAGTTTATACATTTAGAAAGTGTTTAATTGAAAATGACATCTGAAATTCTGATCACCTTTTTCTATTGTTATGATCATTAGTTTTGACAAGTGATAGGCCTGTATTTGAAATTCACTAACATGAACTGTCACAATGTGATATTCAGGTATCATTTCTTGACAGATCGGCACTCAGGGGAAGACAAGCCTCATTTGATTCCTGACATCGATTAAAAAATGCTGATTTCAATAGCAGGTAAAGATTTTAGCATTGCATCAGATAAATGCTGTAATGGCTGGGGGGAGTAACCATCCTGAAAAGTGCTATTTACAGCATTAACATTGTGTAAATGAAGTCATGCTGTAAATAATGAATCAAGTTAATTTTATTACAGCATCTGAAGACTTACTGAACTGGGCAGCAGGACAAGAAAATATAGCTATCCAGGTTTGTAAGCAGGAGTGACAATAACTCATCTCCATATTAGGTTTTGTATTCTTTTAGTGTGTTTTTAATGGGCAGAAATATTTTGCCAATTCATTATATTCTAATTATTGACATTTGTTTATTTCTAGTTATTAAAAAAAATTAGGATAAGAAGAAAAAAGGGCTTAGACCAGGAAATAATTGCCTATGTAATCTTTGGACTGGATCACTTACACATTATTAGCAACTTGCTCTGTTTAGGTAAAATGAATACTTTAGCAGATCCAACATTTAAGCACATGTTCAAGGAATGTGAGAAAATTCATTGAAAATTCTTCTTCTGTAATTATTTTATCTCCATTTTAAATATTAGCCAAAAAGCAGAGCATGTAATGTTATAGTACTGTCAGCACATATGTTTGTCAGTACTTCCATCTGTCTCTTACTTTTTCATTTTAGAAAAATAATTTTTGTTTTAGTCCATCTACCCCAGCAGAAGAAGAACAATGATTTAGTATAAATGTCACTGTCAGCAAAGAAAAATGGTTTCTTCTTTGAATACGTACCCAATCATAATAACTTAGGAGAACTACCACCACCTTGCAAATCCAGCCCTCCCAGATACTACTTTTAGCTACAGGGAGCTAAAAGTTGTCTGCTGACCTATTTGGTGGCTGGGCAGAGTGATCTCCCCATACATATGAGATTTGGTGGCACAGTGTAAGAATATCTGAGTTGTTACTTCCACTCATGCCAAGAAGCATGTTCTCATCACAAGAGACCTTGTAGAAGCCAGAAGCTACTTGGAAGATATACCACGACAAGCTGAAGAAGTTTTTCACTTCTAAGGAAAGTTTACTCCTCTATATTTCCAACTTTTTCCCTCTATCACAACAAAGTTTTGCCTTTACAAGTTGCCACACTTTTGTTGTCATCACACATTTAGGTACTTGCACTTGGAGCCTAAGCAACTTCACAGTCATTTCATGCCATACTTAGTTTATACATGCAAGACTCTAGTGATCATATAACTCCTATATATGTGTAATGCCTTTACAAAGGAGTGCATATTGGCGAGTTTCTATCCATGGCTTTCTTAGCATCAGGGCACCAACTTTAATGATGACTTTAATGTATTGTACAGGTGGTCTTTGGGACTTTTTCCTTACAAGTATTGCCTCATAATGGATTTTGTCGCACCTTCTGTGTACAACTCTTTAACGGTTCCTCAATTCCCTTTCACATGAAGATTTTTTTTGTGTGTAATGTAGACACTCTGGTACCTTTCTATATTTCCTCCATTCTGGTTGGACAAGTACAGGCCAGCATTCTATACCTGGTTTATTCAGTCATCTCTTGAGCATGCATGTTTCTATAGGTGACCCTTGAGTCATGTTTATATGCATAAACTTTAAATCATATTTTTTGAACACTCAGTCACTCGCATGTGTAGCCTGTGCAACTCCATAAGTTAGTTT
>JAECUM010066289.1:0-16149 GCA_016617855.1 Megalonaias nervosa | reverse complement strand
AAATGGTTAAGTCAGTGGTAATGCTATTCAGCCTAGAAACAGTTTTGTTTAGGAATGCACATAAATTGAATGGGTTTGTGTGGTTCGTCTCCGGTGGAGTGTACAAGATATATAGGACTTGTGATCACCGTTGTTCACATTGAACTCTTTTAGGAAAGAAAGATAATTTGAATGCATATTAGTATTTCTTGCCAGATGAAGCACAACATAAAATACACCTCTGTGTGTGTGTGTGATTTGGATTTATAACGTGGCTTTAACGAGTTTTGGTCATGGCGCTACGATGGCTGTGATGTTTCAATTTAACGTGGTCTAGCACTTATGCAGCATGCCACAGACATGTAGCATCTTGTCCCACCCAGTCACGTTATCCTAATTGCAGGCAGACCAGTCCTGACACTAACCTATGATTCCTGAGCACCAAGAGCAGTAACTGCTAGTGCCAATTGTATTGTTCTTTTGTATGACTCGTCCGCAGTTCGAATCCGAGACATTCCGCATCCTAGACGAACACTCTAGATGGCCACTGGAGCGACAGAAAATGCCGATATAATTTTGATTTTCACACTGTTTGAAAATAATAAGGATTTTCCAATTTATGGATTTCACTTATATTTATGAATTAACATGTTTCTTCAAAAACAGCTGGTAAGAATTTATGCACATTAAGTCATGGTCCCAAAATACAAGTCATATAGATTTACATGCTTATTAAATTTTGCCAGTGTTACCACAAGTTCCAGTATTAACATAAATATTCTTACACAAGAGCAAAACAATAAATATAAATTTGCATGAGTGTTCCAATTTTACAACGATATGGTTATTATATTTTGCCTGCATTTTAAAAGTGTACCGTGACCAGGATGTACACAATTGCACTCTGAAAAAAATCTATATTTAGAGTACAGGGATTAACTATTATTTGGTTGCCTTTCTGATTGATTAAACGGATTGCTTGATTAACTATACCATTGACTAAATAGATTATTTGGTTAACTATACTATTGAATAACCATATTAATTGATTAACTGTATGATAGATCAAACATATTGCTTAATTAACTATGTCATGATTTATACAGATTGCTTGATTAACTATAACATTGTTTAAACGGATTACAACTTTGAAACAAAAAGAATTGTTAGATGTATCCTTATTTTCTTCAGGACCGATTTTCTGCCGTTTGAATCTTGGTTGTTTGGAAACCTGGCAGGTAAGCATCCAGTATAACTATTTTATCCAATGTATTAAACCATTTAAATTCCACCACATCCACCCCCACCCCCCCCGAAAAAATTTAAATGTCTGCATTGCGAATTTCTTTAGGAATTTCTTGCACGTTTACTTTTAGCTCATTCTTGACACAAAGGAAAAAGAGAAGTCAATACATTCAACTGGATTTCAAAACGAAATAGAAAGTCTAATGTTACATTAAGCCCTGCAGTTTGTTTCATCTTGTAGTCAAGGAGATGTCTGATTTGAGCATCTTATTTTTGATGTCTGTATTTCTGAACTAAATTTTAATAGACCAAGGAGACAAAAGCTTCAAAAGAATATAACGAGTAAGATTTATCATCATCGTATGATTTAATTAGTGCTACATTAGCAAAGTTGCTTGCATAAAATGTTTTTCATATCTATTCTATGTGTTTCCAGGTTTTACAGGAGTATTGCTTGTGATCATCGTATATACAATTTACTTATTTGCAATACAAACTGCAAGGCGGTATATTTTCAACGCATTCCGGGCCTCACACAAGCTGATCATTGTTTTATATATCCTGACGATCCTCCATGGAGCATCCGCTTTTGTTTCAAAAGCCACAATTTCATGTACACTTTGTGGGACCTGCTATTCTGTTAGCATTGACAAAATGATAAGCCTTAGCCGAAAACGGATAAAGATTTATGTCCTAAAGGCGGAAAACAGCGTCTGGTAAGAGCGTGAGCGTTCTTCAGTTTGGTGAGATAGCTTAGTACTGAATTTTAGATAAATTCATTCTGAGACAAACGTGCCTCATTTTAGTGGAATATTTTTCTAGACGATGGGGCATATGTTCTGACATTTTCTGCATGTTGCGGGATAGTTATTCTGTCTAGTTGTTTTCTGATTAAAAGAAAGAATTCTACTCTTTTAATTTTGATTTCGTCGCTTGAATGATAATAGTAAATAGTAGTGAATGAAATCATTGACCTCACAAAGGTCCCTTTCAGATATAATTCCAAACATTGATGGAATCTCACCCTTGCGCAAAACCGTATTTTGAGAATTAAAGAAAAACACCAGAACAGTCACATTCTGAAGCTTTTCTGGCATTAAAGGCAAGTTCTAAAACATCGATCCCGGATTGGCTTGTCTGTATTTGAATATAAAAGTAGTTATAAATAGCTTCATTTAATCTACTGGTCGTAATTCATTATAGTATGTCAATTATTTAATACACTATTCCATTTTCCTGCAGAGGTAACCTTCATTGAATTTAAGAGGCCGTCTCATTTTGAGTATAAGTCGGGTCAAGGGTTCGAATCGCCCGTCTTCCCCAAGGTAGAAATGAGTATCACCCGTTCACCTTGACTTCGGCCCCTCACGAAGATAGCTTATCCATCCACATCCGGGCTCTTGGACCCTGGACATGGAACTTGCGTAATAATTTTAATAAAGAAAATCTTAAGGATGGACCCTTACCGAAGGTTACTATATCCCTTAGTGGGACAATATATCGCCTTATCTCTTATGTCTGCCCTTTCTGTCTATGTCACTTACACGGACACAAGCACTCACAGCACACCCACACTCTGTCTGTCTGTCTGTCTCTCTTACACACACGCACAATTTTATCTGATCCCATTATTTGCAATGACTTGTTTCACCAAGAAAAACATGGCAGTAAATTACTGTCGTCAGCTGTTTGCTAAATTCAACTGCATATCTTTCGTCCTTTTATGTGGACCCTCCAGCAATGCCAGCGGATTACGATAAAACTTGGCCCATGAGTTCTCATGGTAAGTCAATGACATGTGATGTCGTGATGGTCAGATGAATTAATAGGAGTGTCAAAAGAAAAAGCAACTTTGTAACTTTCAGAATAATTTTGTGTTTACAATCTTAGAAAAGCTTATCATCGAAGTAGCAAAATCAATATAATTTAGGATTCCTATATTTAAAATGCAGAAGTTTACTTAGGAATTATAATTTTCTTCCCTTTCTAGCGACATAAAAAAGATATAGGAGATGTACATTATTTCGTTTCGTACCTTTTCCAGCTGTATCTGGACGGACCTTACGGAGCTGGGCAACAGGACTGGTACCATTATGAAGTATCGGTCCTAGTAGGGGCTGGTATTGGTGTGACCCCTTATGCCTCCATCTTGAAAGATTTCATCCACATGGCCACAATCAAGAGCACATATAAGATTCGTTATCAGAAGGTAACTTTGAACATTGCAGCTTGTTATATATTTCATATTAGAAATGAAAACAGTAAGACACAAACCGAATGGGTCAATTTCATATTAAAGGGTCTCACACGAGTCTTTGCGTTCAGTCTGCACCTGCAAAATGTTGTCTTTTCACAGATATCAGCACTTTGGTATATGTTCACCTTTTCAATAAATCTTTGGGTTAAGGAGTGCATATTTCTTGATGTCAAATCCAGTCTCAATGAAACGCAATTATATGCACAAGGTTCACCAAGTTTGCTTTTGGTTTATTTGCTATTAACAAACTTTGAACCTTGCAGACTATCACGCTATGGTGACCTCTAGACATTATGTTATTTTGAAAAGAAATAACTGCATAAGCCATAACCATTCCTTTGATCATAATTATATACTGTGCCTTTACTTTCAGTTGTACTTTACCTGGATCACCGGAAGTCAGCGCCATTTTGAATGGCTGCTCGAAATTTTGCGGGAAGTGGAATCTATGGACGAGAAGGGAGTAGTATCAATCAATATCTTCATCACACAGTTTTTCCAAAATTTTGATCTACGGACAACTATGCTGGTAAGTTTTGACACTATCATTAATTGTTCATTTGTGTAATAAACCCAGAGTATGCGCTGTTTGCATTACGTCTTCAGTCATAGCTTTGTTAGATTTTAGGATTATTTATTGATTAATGAATGGTCAGTGTTGGGGATATATTTCTCATCTGTGGTAACTAGCCAAAGTCTGTTACCATTATCCTCAAGACTTTGACAGATTGGGTTAGGCTCGTAAATTTGACCCTCGTTAATTTCGTAACATAGGGAACTATCTGGATAATTTTAGGTATATGTGTTTAGTCATTTGAGATAGGAATACTTCTTTCTATAGGTTTGGGTCATGTTGTATCATGCGCAGCATGAAGTACAAATATTCGGATTGGAAAGTTTTACTTTTGAATCATACAAATTTGAAACAAGAAACAACAATGCAAGTGTGAACTTCGAATTTCGTTATGTGTGTCCTTAGATGATCAGACAAAGTTATATGTAGTATTTGCGTATTTATGTACCCTTCAGTTAAAAGCGACTGTTGTCTTGAGGTCTTTGGAAATAGGGGAAAATATGTTTCCAAAGTAGTCTTAGATGGACTTCATTTAGGAAGAATCAGTCAATATCTTGTTCACCACTAAACCTTACACATACGATAAACTTCCAAAATAAAATGTGTATACTGCCAGCCAATGTACAACTGTTAATACATTCCTGAAAATCACTAAACTGTACACTATCTCTCGAAGTTAATAAAATAGGGAGCAGGAAGTTTGGAAATTTTGCCAGACTAGATAATACCAGCTTCTGACAGTACAATCAATGAATTTCTAAATATATAAAATGTACAAACTGTTGTCGGCCCTTGTTTACAATTTACCTCAGTCCAGAAAGTGAAAATAACCAAGTGGAGCGAGCAGTTTTTTGAGAGGGGCACATCTGAATTAAGACCAAGCTGTATACTCTAAAACCAATATTAATCATACACCAAAGTAAACGTTCTTTGAGCGATACCTAAGATATTAATGATCGTCTATAAAAAGCCCGTATAATCAGCAAGGAAAAACAGAAAAATTCCTTTCCTTAAAAAAATAAACGGTAGGGCGCCACCTATACAATTACATTAAAGACCGACGATACGATGTCCAAATACATACAATGGCACTAGAGACCAACAACAATACAACGGTCCAAATGTATACAATTACACTAAACACCGACAATTATACGATGGTCCAAATGTACACAACTTTGCGAGTTCATGTAAACACGATACAGTGGGCAAGGTCGATTTGTGTGAATATCTAATTGTTTTATGTGTTAAATATACAGTTATCAACACAATCAATGGAATGCCTACAAATGTGCTGGTTCAGCATATTTTACTAGACAACACAGAAAGGTGTGTAACATGTATTTTAGATTACTACCCTACATCGACATTGCAGGTGAGTCATCCAAACTGGAGTTCCCGGATGTGTCAAAATATCGTTGTCCCTGTATTCTGTTGTCAAAATATGATGCCATTTACGTGATTGGTTAAACACATGTTTCGTTTCGTTAAATCTACCCATTTTATCAAATTAAATTCTCTGTAGTGTGCATAGTATCGTGATTCTTCCAGATTTTAGTAAAAGACTCAAATGTTATCATGAACAATTGATTTTCTTGAGAAATGACAATCAACACTCAAGCATAAAACTTTAGACACTATCGACTGATAACGAATAATAACGGAAAAATGAAAAAAAGAAAAACTTCATAGAATCATTATGGAATTTTAATATGAAGAAAATATCTTGAAATTATCATTTTGAAATAATATATTTATTATGAACTAATTATTCAGCAGGCATGATATTCTCAGTTCAGGCTGATTCTTGTAGCACAGGGGAGCAGCCATTGTAGTTAGCTGTGTGCTTAGGTAATGTAGCAGCAGAGAGGCTGGATAGTCTTGCTTGAATTGTCTTTGTTTAAAAAATAAAGATCCTACAAAAGCTGAAAATATAAGGTCAGTAACGACAAACTGAAGCCTCTAACCGACCGAGAGTTTCTCTAATTCGGTTAGCTCATTTTGTTACTTTATCGCTGAAGTTTCATTTTCATTTTTTGTGCGTGTATATTTCAGTACCCGGACAGTCGCTGTTTGTCGTCCAGCCTCTCTGCTGCTCTGGTTTTTATCCAAAGATTGTATTAAGACCTATACGATACCTCGACCTAGGATCGTGTACATGTATTGTGATAAATCAGTGTGGGGTAACTTGTGCTTTTGAAAAAAATATTTCAAACTTAATCATTTCCATATCCCCTAAACACCAAGTCTGATGAATATTTCTCAACGTATGTGTATCAGCTCCATTAAACACGACTAAAAGATTACAATTGTCTCAGATCCCTTTAGGTATTTGTGTATATCGCTGAGAAACATATATAATATCATTATATTTTGCGTCTGCCTCGGGAAAATATCCGAGCTGGATTTGATTGTTTGTTCAGCATCACATCATCATATACTACGATATTATTAATAAATCCGTCGAGGTCATCTACAGATGGGGCTTCATTAATATTGGTGATAAAGTCAACAACACCATCGGTGTCATCATCCTCGTCCAACAATTTTGCTTTCTCATTAAAATCTTTGAGTACTTCATAACAGCGTTGATCATCTACAGATGGTGCCACCAAGTACAGCTTATCCCACTTGAGCCATCTCATTATCAGATTAAACAATAATTGTGTTTTACCAGACCCAGATGGACCTTTGATAATTGCTTGGATAGAATTTGGTAGTGTTGGATGATGCTTGACTGGCTCCTGCTTTCGTGTCGCTGAAAAGTCAATGACACCCATGTTGAACAAATATAATAAATAATATTAATATATATTGTGTTCGAGGCAGAACATCCACCCAAACCTGTGGATTAACAACAATAATAACCAAAAAAGCAAGCGTGCACTTGCAGGCAAGTGTGTGAAATGTGGTACAAGCAAATATAGATTTATTTCGTCTCGTACGAAGACAGGTGGTGATATCGCCGCATCATTGGGAAAATTTCCAGGGACTCCATGGGCTAAATACCCAGGAGAAAAACAACTTCATATATATAATTACTGTGGTCCTGGAACCAGACTTGATATCCGACTTGACGAACGAGACCAACCAAGACCTGGAGAGTATCCAATAAATGCGATTGATCAAGCGTGTCACGTTCATGTTGTTGCTTATAAAAATAAGGATTTACACCAACGGCACCTAGCAGATGTGAAGTTGATTCACGCGCTAAATTCTATAAAGAATAAATCTCTCAGAAAAACACTTGCTACTTTTCTAGTAAAATCTGCAATGAAAGGTAATCTAGTCCTAGGGGTTGGTAATTAATCAACTAATTATAATAATAATGGAATCGGTTTATTATAGCGCAAGAGAAGCAGAGCAGCAATTAGTAAACTTGCTGATGTATCAAATGTTCCACGTTCTGTTGCTGCAAATTGGTTAGGACGACAGGCATTATGGCAAATTTATCTACCACCTCCTAAAAAAAGTCAGTATGCACATTTTGATGTCGGCGCTCGCAATGAAGTTCATCATGATACTACAAAAATTGGCAGACGTCAATCACGTACGTTTAAATACGCGTTAATTGTTGTTGACGTTGCAAGTAGATGAAAAGAAGGAGAACCATTATCAAGAAAAATAGAAACTGATGTTGTATCTGCTTTTGAACAAATTTATCAACGAGGACCCTTGCGATGGCCAGAACTATTACCGGTTGATCCTGGCAAAGAATTTCTTGGTGCAGTATCATCTCTGATGAAAAAACACAACGTTAAAATCAGACGAGGACACACTGCAGTTCATCATGATCAGGCAATCGTTGAACTATTTAATCGAACACTTGCTGAGCGGTTATTTGGATATCAGTATGCGAAGGAAGTATCCATAGACAAGAGATCTCGTGAATGGGATGCAAGGCTACCAAGTGTGATAGCTGCTTTGAATAATGAAATTACTCGTGCAACTTCTATGAAGTCTACCAATGCGATCACAAAGAAACATATACCAATACAACGACATGACTCTTCCTCTCAGTCAGTACTAGGTAATGTGACTGTCAGATACTTATATGAACCTGATGAACTTGAAGGGGGTAAAAAAAGATCAACTGATCCTATTTGGAGTGTGTCAACACATACAATTTCCAGCGTGGTAAGATCCACGGGTAGACCTGCAATCTACAGACTAGATTCAACTTCTCCTCAACGTGGTTTTATGCGCGAACAATTACAAGTAATTACTGAACACACACAATTACCACCACGTTCACTTTTGTAAACTTGCACCCTACGTCTATTACATTCAAGACAGGTCACCATCACATTTTCGCGTTTGTGACCAAGACTACTATTAATTCTATGAAGGGCAAACTGTCTTGAATCATTATTTGAATACTGCCACAACATACTACAGTTACACCTCGCACACTGATTATTCTGTCGTTGTTTCAGTGTCATAATAAATTCAGCGTCAAGGTCAAAATCTCGTTTATTTTGTTGTCACATTGTTAGTAACCAAATCATTTTGTCTTGATATCTTTGTCCTTGACATCGTCAAAGACTACATTATCATTGTTTATGATAACCCTCCGCAGCTGAGATATTCTTCTAACTGCGGGATAAACTAAGTTTGACCACTCGATTCTATCATCGACAATTTAGATATATGTGTAGACCTCTCCGATGGTCTAGTGGTTAGAGCGTCCGCCTCGGATGCGGGATGTCGCGGTTTCGAACCCCGGCCGGGTTATAGCAAAGACTTTATAAAATGGTACTAACAGCTGCCACGCTTGGAGCTCAGCATTAAGAGGTTAGTGTTAGGAATGGTCGGACTGGTGTCAGGATAATGTGACTGGGTGGGACATCATGGCACATGTCTGCGGCATGATGCCTCTGTGCTTGACATCATTATAAACTGTCACATTGCAGACATCGTAGCGATATGACTGAAAAATTGTTAAAGCTTTGTTAAAAATCTAAATCACGCACACGTACACACCAAATATTTGTATCCGAGATAGCTAATCCCTGTGACGAGTGAATCGTTATAGCGTATCCTAGTGTCCACGTATTTTTATCTCTGAATCCGTTATTCGTGAACTCGATCTCAACAGCACTGACAGGAACTAAAACTATATCATTTAATACAAGATTTTGTTTATCAGCGCAGCCCGGAATCTCAACTTCAATAATCTGTCGTCGAGTATCTGCTGGGCGATAACAAAATGGTACGGGTAGATTTGAAACTTTACTTAAAGTAACAAAAATAATTGTTGTTGAAGTGTATCACGAACTATCTTTCTACTTGCAACTATCAAATCAGCAGGCCTCCACAACTTCCAAAAATCACTCATCGTAGTTTCTGGAATTACTTCACGTATTATTTCACAATGATTCTTATCTGGCTGCAGTCTGATTAACCTTTTAAATTCTTTCAGCGGTTCATCAATAGCTATATGATCATCAGTTATTTCTTCGTAATAATTTACAAATATTTTTATTCATTCGTGTGGAGACTGTCTAACAAATGGTGGCGGTTGATCATGATCGCCACACATTATTACAGCAGTATTCTTTGTCAATAACCAATCAAGAAATATTCTTATTTCATCTAGCGACACCGTGCATATTTCATCCCAGAGGTTGTGGGTTCTATCCCCGGCCGAGTCATACCAAAGACTTACAAAAATGGTACTAACAGCTGCCTCGCTTGGCGCTCAGCATTAAGAGGTTAGTCTTAGGACTGGTCGGCCTGGAGTCAGGATAATGTGACTGGGTGGGACATCATGCAACATGTCTGCGGCATGATGCCCCAGTGCTAGACATCACCATAAACTGCGACCCTGCAGACATCGTAGCGATACGACTGAAAAAATTGTTAAAGATACGTTAAAAATACAAATCAGACACACACACACATCCCAGATAATAATTTTAGGAATGTATTTCTCACCCAGTCTATGCGTCTCCGCACCATCTGAAGAAACTATTATAAGTTTGAGATTTTACTCGTCTTTCGATCATCTCCCTGGCAAGTCTATGTGTTTATGTCAAGAGAACCATATCAAAATTCCGGAATTATTCAATCGCACGCGTTGGTTCACCAGAACCACCACACCCATTGAGGTAAACAGTCTTATGTCTGGCCACAGGATCATATACCTATGGTGCAGATGACAATTCGGATATATGATTATTTTTGTAATAAATATTGTTAATTTCAACGTCGGCAGATTCAGAATAACTAAATATGTTTTCTTGTTTTATTCTCCATTCGCCCCATGATGCATTAGCGCCGATATGTAATTGTTCTAGCAATTCTGCATATTTTGTATTTATATAAAATGAATCTGTGGCGACTCTAACCGCAATCAGAGGAAATCTGTTTATCATTGATAATAAATTTATCGAAACATACGCGAGCATCGAAGATCTTAAATGAGTAAACTGCGGTAACTCACCATCAATACAACTCACAACTGTTTCTAATTTAGTTCCATCTGACAACCAAGCATCATTTCGGTTTGTTAATGTGTTTTTCTCCGTTGTATCAGCAGTTATAAAATCGAATTCAGCATCGTCCATAATTGATCTTGTACAATGTCGTTTATGATCATATGATCCTCCTTGAGTAAATTTGCCAATTATTTTCCTATCAAACTCTTTTGCAACTTTATTTTGATAATAGTCATATCAGAATTTTTATCATCAGAATATATCTTTTGCTGTGGCAACCAAATTTGTTTTTGTGAATGATATGATATAATTGCTTCATTTACTTTCAACGATGTCAATATTTTATTATCAAGCATGTATCGTACTAGTATTATTGGAGCCCAAAGTTTTTCTGCGAAATGTCTTCCAAACCAAGCATAAGTAATCGGATGGATATTTTCCGTAAACTCGAATGACTCTATACAAGCAAATCCAGTCAGGTCAAGATCTGGCAGGGGTCCATTTATCGCAACTCTGGTCATCTCGTATGTTGGATGTCGAAATCTCTCAAAGTATTCAGAACACTCTCCGTATCCAAGAAAACTTCCAGGATAACATGCTACCATATCAACTGAGATAAAGTCGCTATAATCATATTTATTATACCATAATCCGCCTTGTCCATATTCGATACAACTACGTTGAATATAAACATCGTGCAGGTCTCCATACATTTTTCTCCTGAGCAAAATGAGCAGCAACTGATGGAACGGCAAAACAGTTATTCAGTAATTTTTCGATAACATCATTATCGTTCGTGTATTTCAACGCAAGATTTTTCATTTCGTCGTGGAGTGATTCTGCACGATAAAGTTCTCCGTTATGTCGTACAAACTGATCATAGTTCACGGATTCTGAACTCTGAAAGAGCCAAACAGATACAGGGTCACTGTTACTGATATTTCTGATAAAATAAAATGTATGATCATTATAAAATGTAACTGTTTTGTCTCGTGGAAATATTATTCCGGCCGATGTCAATGCGTGTGAGTTATGATCAATAATCTTTATCGGGACTCCCCTTGATTCACATTTCGATTTGTATAAAATCTCTCCGGTTAACCTCTTCACTGTTATTGGGAATTTTAATTTCTTTCCCAGTTTATCAACGTCTTTGATAGACACTCCGGTATTTTTAGCTGTTTCTGCCCACGTATTTAATTTTTGCGTTGTAGATCCGTTAAACCGTTTCCACGTATCGCGTTTGTGAAGTGTTCTGTAACTCGCTCAGCTTCACAATTTAAGAGAGAAAATTTCATCGGTTTGAGATCAGTAACGCTAGGTTTATCATTCAGCAGATACAACGCATACGCAACTGCAGTCACAGGATACGCTCGTTCATAATATGGTTTGTCAATGCCAGCCAATGTTCCCGGTTTGGAATTTTTATTCAACGTGTCGATACTACTTCCAACATGTACACGGACGGGGTCACGTTTGTCACGGATAATCCAAGTGTCGTCGTCTGTCTGAACAATAAATTTTGTTAGAATAAAATATCTTTGATCGTCGAGATAGTTAATAATTCTTCCTGCGCGTGAATCGTTCATTGTAGCATTGACAATATTTTTGATTCTGAATGTTGACCATACATGATCTGCGTCATCATCGTGAAATTCCTTCTTGGCTTCACAGATACGATCAGTTATATCCTTATTTGTTAAAGCAAGATCTTGCATCGAACAACTAAATTTAGGTTTCGGCACTTTGTCATCATCAAATCTGGCTTTATAATGCTTAATTACAGATAATCTCGTAAACTCCTCCGTATGATAATTACGACAAATATATATTAAATTGAGGTATAAATATGTATATAATGATTCAAACATAGAATCAGTGCAAGTGGCTCATGATAGGGTTTACAACTCCTTGTAACAAAGAATGCGTAAATGAATTCTGTGGATACCACATGGAATGCGCTCGACACGGGTGTCAAGGACCAAAACCGTGTTTACGGTGTGCTGTTGGGGTCAGAGGAGAAGCTCATTTATGTGTGAAATGTGGTGGTAAAAAATACAGGGAGCTAAAACGATATTATGATACAAAGTTGCGCTTATGGCGTAGAATCCCCATACGAAACGCAGAAGATTATCTCGCCACATTTCAAAAAATGATTTATACAAATAATATTATTATAGAAATGGAACAAAATGAATTTGTGAAGCATTCCAACATCAAGAATTATGAACCATTTCGTGATAATGTAATCAGGAACTGTCGATTAAAAAAAACAGTCGGTACTGTTACTAATACCGGTTATCTCAAATTCAATACTAAGTGGAATAAAAAGTATTACTCACTTAGGTTTGTATACGAGTGTTATTATGGATTGATCAAAGACGGACTTGTGATCGATCATATTAATTCAAATCCAAAGGACAACTCTTTAAATAACTTGCGGGTTCTTACACAGTCAGGATTTACAAGTTTGAAATACTGGCGGCCCACGATACGCAAAGGTTGTTATATCCACACGTAGAGACAGGCGGGGAAATAATATTTACTTCGACATATGCAACTGGCAATTATTTTGATATTCAACGTGCTTCAGTACGAAGGGTCGCAAATAATATATATAGATCAGCATTTTCAAAGAAGCTTGAACAGCGAAAAATATTTAAATACGCTGCCACTTCTGAATAAAACAAAAAAAATTTTTTTTGAATTTTATTGTAGTTGACGAAGCGAGATAACTCTGTACTCGCTGATATAGTAGTGAAGCAGTTGTCCCGCTTGATTACATGACCGTCGCGATGGTTTGTGTGTCATCGTAATTGTATTTCTTATTCTGATTAATATATCTCTCCATACTGTATATTATTTCGTCCATCATAATTTCATACAAATAATAAATGTATTGTTCATAATTTTGATGTTTAATTGTGTGTATATCTCAACTGTGTGAATCAATGCAGCAGTAATACATTACCATCTGACATATTCATGAAGTGTATTTATCAATCGATGTTAGTATCCTTGGCAACGGTTGATGCAATACACTTTATCTCGGCAGGATAAATAATATATATATGTAATATATTGTAGATTTCACGATTTAATTTTATATGAATGTTTGGAAATTGAAATAAATCCACACTTTAGTTTACAATAATTGTGTTTTTATTCAGTATACTGGTCGTACGTAAGTTGCCTGCTTATTCAGCAATAGGTAACCTCATGATAATTTCTAAAATTTATATTTGTAAGAAACCGACAGTGGCACAGTGCTTTAACGCTGGATTATCATACTGAGGCCTCGGATTCGATTCCCGTAACAGACGTATCGTCGATGGGGCGGTTCGATGCCAATTTTTCTTAAAGTGGAGGGGTTCTAAACCCCAAGGAATTTCATGTACACTTCCTCACCATGTCAAACACGTGGTGGGTGTTGTTTTGCACTCACCCCGGGTTTGATATTGGCAGGAGTGTAGATGAAATTAAAAAAAATATTTATAATATATAATATAATTATAATTTCTATATGAAAACTGGAAATCCTCAAAAATAAACAGTAGGATGATGTAAACTCTTAACCTTGTGACCTCACTGAAGGGTATACCCCACACAAGACTTTCAGAAGGAATTGTCGCCAAAAGAAAAAGTATCATGAGGTGCCTGTGGGCCATAAGAATGGCCTTTACAGAAAACTAGGGTCGACCCAAAAAGCTAGGGTCATGAACGGAAAGACCCCCAAAAAGTAGGACCTCATGACTTTACAGGCAATGAAGGGACTCCGTGGAAAGGTTGACTGATCATCATTACTGATCTTTTTTGTGTTTATTTTATTATTATTATTATATTCTAGTCAAATTTTTATTTTATTATGATCATTATTATTTTGATTCAGAAATATTTTATTATTATATTCAGAAATATTATTCTCATTTTTATTCTTTTCAGATTTTTATTTTATTATTATTATTATCCTTTTTATTATTATTATTATTGTTATTATTATTATTATTATTATTATTATTATTATTATTATTATTATTATTATTATTATCATGGGTCGGTGGTTCTTTCCGGGGATTTCCCGGTTTCTTCCTCCACCATTAATACTGGCCGCCATGTATAGCCTATCGCGTGCTGAAAAATGGCGTCAAGCCCCACAACAACAACAACAACAACAACAACAATTATTATTATCATTATTCTGATTCATATTTATATTTTATTATTATTATTATTATTATTATTATTATTATTATTATTATTATTATTACTCTGATTTATATTTTTATTGTATTATTATTATTATTTTATTCTGATTCAGATTTTTGTTTTATTTGTTATTATTATTATTATTATTATTAGTATTATTATTATTATTAATATTATTATTATTATTACTACTACTACTACTACTACTACTACTACTACTACTACTACTAATACTATTACTACTATTCTGATTCAGAAGTATTTTCTATTATTATTCTGCTTCAGAAATATTTTCATTTTAAACAAGTATAATGAATCATGAAAATATTAATGTTATTATTTCTGCGATTGAAAAATTACAACATGACGATATACAAATATCTGATGAACTTAATCCTAAGAAAATTAGGTGTGATTTTGAATCATTACAAGAACGAAAATTTGAGAATAAATGCACATTACTAGCCGATTACAAATTCATAAAGTTGATTCAACAAGCAATGTTACAGTAGCTGGGAATAGTTACAGATACACAGGTAAGGCTATTTGCACCTCTTGCACACTCAATCGAAAATATTAGATCAGATTTGTCTCGCGAATACGAAACAAAACGAAATGTGAATGCTCGTATAAGACATTTGAGGAAGATTATGTCTGCTTGTAATGTCAGTGATGATTGTGATTGTGAAGTCGCCGTCACCAGTGACTATAGTGACGACGAAACTAACACTGCCACAGTGACTGTGGTACCAGTTCATTTCTCAAATCCAAAAGGTGACCGATCTGGTCAGTAAGTTTGAAATGTGTTCTTGATAACAGTGGATTATGACATCTCAGATAAACAGGATTAATTGGTTCTGATACAATTAAATATCCTGGTGGTACTTGAGGGGTAAATGAGATTAAAATGTATCCTTTTTGAGCCTGAATAGAGTCTTCAAGGTCCACTTGATACCTGCCATCAATTACATCACAACCAAGATTAACTGCGATCGTTGATGTTATATTTACAATACCAGGTGAAATATGACGACCGCCACCTTGCGGATCATTATTATGTTTAAAAATAACTGGCGGCGGGTACATTTTTCTCCATGATTCAAGCATTTCTGGAAAATATTTATCAATAGCAATATTAACTGATTTTTTTTTTATCCCATCTGCATCATATCCTGGTAATACAAATGTTGGTAATTGATGTTCTGTTATTTTCTAGTGGTTAAGAAACAATTGCTTAATTTCATCATAAGATGGATCAGTAGCGTTGATCACAATAAAATTTTCCCTACCATTAACATGGTCATAATAAGAACAGATGTATCTCCAACACGAAATTTCTATGGAAATTTATTTCGATATTCTGTATATATGTATGTGTATATATGTGTATATATGTGTATATATGTATGTGTATATGTATGTGTATATATATGTGTATATGTATGTGT
>JAECUM010066285.1:0-12786 GCA_016617855.1 Megalonaias nervosa | reverse complement strand
ATATATATATATATATATATTGTTACGTATATGTAATTAAATTGCTTGTGTGTTAGTTTTGAAACTCTTTTTAATTTTATTTTTGTTTCATTACATTTTATTGTAATGATTATTGAAAGGATTCGAAATTCTTTATCAGTAATTCGATATTTTCTTTTAGTAAATGTTATTTATTTAAGACGTAATACGTGTTACATGAGAATTATTTTTAGTTAACCTAGTTCGTCTTGGGTTGGCAAGAAAACGATTGGTCAGTATCAGGGCCATACTTTGATTGCGTGATCACTATGTGTAAACAACGTTTTTATTTATTGGTTCTTAAGTGGGGCTACACTGGCGTACGTGATAGATTTCTTGTAGTAAGAGACCACATGACCCATCTCGAGAGACTTGAAATGATGTTTTTGTGGCTTAAATACGCATTCTTAATATTCTTCTGGGAGAGTCGTTTTAACATCTTGAAGGAACAAGGTGGGTTTTTTTTTTTTAATTTGTTGCCAGATTGTTTGTTTTTCATCTGATATTTGGATTTAATAATTTATTCTCCTGGAAACTCAACAAGTTGACTTTCTTATAAAAAGTTCTGAAAGATATTCATGGAAATTTATTCTGGAATTATTCGGAAACAAAAACTGTGATTCAATTGAGGAATTGTTGATATTCGCACATTGGACCACATCTGACGTCATCGCCTTCCATATTTGTGTGTCGTCGAGATTCGAACCTGGATTCTAATAGAACTATTTAGTGATAGGACTTGTATTTTTCATTCTTAGGATTAAATTTTGGATTATATTCACAAACCGTAAGTCCTATTTACCAATTTTTACATTGTTTTCTAGGGAAATAAATCATTTTTGTTAAATGTACAAAGCTTGTTGGCTTCACTCTTTTCTTTTCTTACTTTTGTACGAGCCTACACGTAACTATATATATATATATATATATATATATATATATATATATACATATACATACACATACATACATACATACATACATACATTCATACATATATTCTAGTTTTTATTTAATACATCTACATACATACATACATACATACATACATACATACATACATACATACATACATACATACATACATATATTCTAGTTTTAATTTAATACATCTACATATATGTGACAAAGACATGTCGGCCAACGTATTGCAAAACAAAACGACCGTAATTATTTTGAGTCACTTGCGGCTCTAGTAACACTCAACGTATAGAAAAATAGCATGGCTTCCTTTCATAAGATCATTTCAAGAAATTGTTGAACTTTTAAATAATGTATGTTATGACGTGGTAAAAGAAATTAAAATGCATTATTTATGACATGATAATTGTATTGATTTGATCAGTATAAATTCGAATTCCAGCTTGTACGGCTGACGACACACTGCTTAAAGATGATACGAATATTTCAGTTGATAAAAACATCTGAAATAAACGAATACCTTAAGTTCTATTGTAATGCTGTTCCATTGATGACAATTTAAACCGCATGGTATTGCAAATTTGGTTATTATATTATCTGGTTTATTTTTTATCTTCAATTTTGTCACAAACTTCATCAACTGGATGAACAAATATATTATTGCTAAACAAATAAATATTAACATCAGTTTTAATAGTGTCCAGAAAAGTTGTTAGTAACAATCAATACAGTTTTGATGCTTCTAACTTTAAATTATGTTTATATGTTTGTGGAGCACATGTATAGTCACAAGAAACTAATGATGCCAATTGCGCTTTTTAATCCATATTCTTATTCTCCTGGTATGTATTCCTTGTACATTTTTAAGCTATTTTTGAAGTGGCTTATAACGGGTTTCAAAGACGTATGCGTGATATGAGAAAATAGTTTTTACCTTCTCAAAAATGCCATCAAAGGTCTAATTTTGACGACAATGGAATTACCAGGAATGGTAGAGGTGAAGAACGCATCACCTTTATACACGAAATATTAATTCATCAAAACAAATAATGGATATGTGACGTCATATCTATTCAGATACGCTACGTTTTGGCAAGTATGTCTGTATCATTCTGTCTAATTTTTGAGCCCATATTGATAGTTTGCGAAATATTGTGTGCCTGGAACAAGAGGAACAGACACACAAATCATCCATATTTTGAAACCTTTTACAAGATCCAACTCTATGTTTCAAACAATACTTACTTCCACGTGCATTTTAAGCAATTATATAATATGAAATCTGGTTCGAGAAATGGAAGGTCTGTTTTGGTTCTACTATTATGATTTAACTGGCACGTCAATAATGATAATTAATTGTATTTACTACATTTGATCGCATACGCTGTGAACGATACATAAAGATTTATAAATTAAAAGTGAACTGACTTTGTAAACTACATTAGTGGATGTCTTTGTTTCAATATGAGGTTTCTTTTCAAGTGCTCAATGAAACATAGCTTATATGGGCCAACGAACAAAATGGTATTTTATTAGCACAACATGTGACGCATTTAGCACCATCGATTTTACCGAATAACTCTACTCTTGTGATAGCAGCGTTGTATATAATGTGCATTTAGCACCAATAGTACATTAGTCTAGTACATGATGCGTAGATGTTGTTGAAAGGTGATAAATGATACATATAAACTAGTATTCATACTAGTGTAAACTATTAGGTCTGTTGTGTAAAATATTGCAAAGAGTAATGTTCAAAATAAGCAGAGTTTCAATCGAATTGCAGACAAACTAGCAAATGAACTCTTCGTGCGACTGTCATTTATTTTGATCAGTCTAGGAGGTACATTGTTTTACACCAAGAGACCCAGGGGATGCCGCGTTTGTTGTTTAAGGCTGACAAAATCATCTCACTCTCGTAATTGGAAACATGAGTGATTTGTATGCTAATCCAATGCATAAATTAAAATAGTCATTACAGGAATGATGGACTGAGGTATTCACTATTCTGTATCTGTCCAATGATTTCAAATCACGTTTTGATAATTTACAAATTAATACTAGATGGTTGATGGTCTAATTTGTTTTGCATACATTTTTTCACGTCTTATGCATAAGTGTAGTTTTTAATGGAGACGATTGGTTTTCCGTTTGAGACCTCTCCACCACATCCAGATCCTGAAATCTTCCTCCATTTTGGCCTTCTTGGATGTATCTGTATGTAGAAATTTCCTAATGCAATGTGTTCACCTGCAGGTATGATTTAACAGCACGTGTTTAGCATGCAAGCTACGAGATTCAAGCAGTACACGTTTAATGGCGATTGCCATCTTAAATTTACAAAACGTGTCCAGACAAGTAAGAGGATTATGATAGATCATGCTTTGTACGTCCTCTGTATCTCCTCTGCGCCAGTGATTTCCTGAACGGGGTATGCTTATTTTAACAGAGATGAAGTAGTCTTTTTGCAGAAAACAAATTATGTGCACTAGTATCAAACTATATATAATGCTTAACATATTTGCAATGTATTTTTGATGATATTGTTAATTTGTGAAATGACATTGTATATATTACCTAGATATACAAGTTTCTTTGGCGTATCTAAAAGCACATGCCCAAATTAGCCGTATACGTTCCGTGGTTGCGTGGTGCGTACATATAGTTACGAAGCATAATTAGATTCAGTACTACCACAAAATTAGGGTCAATCCTTAAAGTATCAATAGTAAAGAAATGTTTTCTTTTATCGGGACAATAAACTTTTCGTTTGTTTTTGGCTTTATAAGAATGGCCTATGGCTTAATAGCTTGTTCTCACTGATTCTGAACCAGTCACCATTGTTGCTGAGTCACGCAGTGAAAGAGTCGCGTGGAGAGTATACAGTTACCTAATAGTTTAGATACATGCCTGAGTTGATTGTATGGGCTTAACGATAACTTTTTTTCTTAGTGACGTAAATTCAGTTAATCCTAAAATAGTGATAAGAGTCTAGTCAGAGATTATCCTAAGTTCTGGAATGCTGACGGAAAACAAGAAGCCGTAAAATCGGAAATTATTTCATTATGTTTTACTTTCTAATCTTATTGCTAAATTGTCCCCCAGGAAACCTAGATTAGTGTACAGGAATGATCCCCAAGTTTGTTTTCGGTAAGAAACTACACTAATCCACAGGAATCGGATACTCATTATCCAATTAAATTATCGTCCTTACTACCGCCAAATCCGTATGAAGAATTTGTGAAGTCACCAGTCTCCGAAACGGTTGTCTTTAGTCAGCACAGTTAGATATCATAGAGATTTATTTTACCGTCGGTTTGATGCAGCCTATGATCTCATATTACATTTGGTCAGTGAACTAATGACATGTATTGTTTGCATACTATACTATATGCCACATGCGCAACTGTCTAAGCGAAATTCCGACGTTACCTTATCGTTTAGAAACAAATGTATAATTAATAATATATCATTAGCGTTAATGTCTGCAGTAATGGCGCAAACCTAAGATACGCTTAATATATGAATAAGTTTCTGGACAGGTCTGTCTTTAATTATATGCCTATAAATATTTTCTCGAGAAAAAGCTTGAAATTTAATGCCATTTTGTTCAAGTAGGACATCGATATCGACTTTACCGATCCCATATCACGATGACTCAAACAAGGCTGCAACTAAGCGCGCTTCATTGTTAAAATGTGTATACAGATTATACTACCTTATCAGAAAATGTATATGTTTGTTAACGATATCATTATTAATTCAATCCTGATGACGCTATCACGCTTTGTTGTCAGCATCTTGATCCAGATTTTCTCATTCTGATAAATGATGATCTTACAGTCAAGTTCAAAGTAATATGTTAGTAATTTGATAGTCCAGGGTGAAACTTTCTATTAGTAACACAGATAAGTTTTTAGTATGAGCATCTTGGACCAACTTTTGTTAATCCTATTTATAATTTTTACACTGAAGACATCAAGAACATAATTGTGTAGACCAGAAACATATCGTCAATTTCAGAACGCATAGTTATTATTTAATCCAATTATTAGGTGTAAATATAACCTGTTTTACTGTCATTTCGTGTTTGTTAAATTATTTTTATAATTGAAGACACAGAGTGAACAAAATACATTTCAATTTGTTCGTTCCATTAGTCTGGATCGAGACCACTTTATAGATTTTTCCTTATTTTATTCGACTGAACTAACAGAACTAAGTGAAATAAATAAATAAATCTGAACTGTTTATGTGGAGATTTCTAGTTTGGTCATCTAACAAATACTTGTGCAAGCAAATATACAATCATACAGCAAGATACATACATGCATATTGTTTGTGTCTAGGCTCGTACAAAATAACAAAGAAAAGAGTGAAGCCAACAAGCTTTGTAAAATTTAACACAATAATTTATTTCCCCAGAAAACAAGGTAAATATACGAAAAAGGACTTACGGTTTGTGAATCTAACCCAAAAAGTAATCCTAGAATTTAAAAATATAAGTCCTACCGCTATAAAGTTTTAAATGAATCAAAGTTCGAATCCCGATGAAGTTCCAATATGGAGGATGATGACGTCAGATGAATGCGTTATTGTACTAAAGTATCAACAGTTTCTTGTTGAATTTTATGAATCAAGAATAATATTCCGGCTTTAGAATTCCGAATAATTTTCAGTAAATGACTTTGTCCAAGAATATTGACGAAAAGCACTTATATTTCCAGGAAAAAATAAATTATTTTAGATAATAATTTCAACTCAGCTGGGCACAAAACAAAATACCCGTGAGCTCCAAAAGGTATGAAATAAGACTGAATTCAATCACGAAAAGCTTTAGTTTTAAACGCAGTTTTAGATCACGTGATGGGGTCACGTGGTCACTTAATTCGAACAACAGAGTAAAATAATATGTCAATTATCATGTAGACTAGTATAGCCTTAGCTAGAAATCAATTATTAACACACTGGAAATGAATTTTAAAAATACAGTTGTTTACTCAACTAATACGTAGGCCAAGTATGACCTTGATTACGACCAACGATTTTCACTCTGTGTTTACCAATCTCTGAATCAAGGTCAGGAACTAGGTCAGCTAAAAATACAATGTAGCAATAATGATTATTTACAAGAACTGAATTGAATTTTCTGGAAAAGGTCAAATCCAGCGAACAAAGTTATCATGACAATAACATGTAATGAAATAAAATAATTTAAAAAATATGAAACTAACACACAAGCAATTAAATTACATATACGTAACAATTCCTCCCATAAAGAAAAAGAAAGATTTATATAATAAAGCTTTCTTTTTGCCATATTCAAATTATACACGAGGTAAAACAAAATTACATAAAAAACTCATATGAATTATACAAAGTGTACATGAGAAATATTTCTATACATGGGAAAGTGCATCAGCTATTCAATTGTTTTTTTCCTTTGATATCCCTGATGTCAAGATTACATTCCAGTAACAGCAAACTCCATCTTAATAATCTTTGATTTTTGTTTTTCATCTTGTGGATGAAAGTAAGGGGGTTGTGATCACTAAACACAACAATCGGAGAAGGAGTTGAACTAAGGTAAACTTCATAATGTTTTAATGCCAAAATTAAAGCCAAACATTCCTTCTAGATTGCTGAGTAGTTCGTTTGGTGCTTATTTAATTTCTTAGAAAAATAGCACACTGGATGATTAACACCATTTCTATCTTCTTGAATGAATACTGCTCCAACCCCTACATCACTTACATCAACAGATAGTTTAAATGGCTGACTTAAATTTGAAGCTGTAAGAACTGGTGCACTTTTAAAGATGACCTTTAACTTGTCAAAAGACTCCTGACATTTATCAATCAAAGGAAACTTGTTTTTCTTACTCAATAAATTTGTCAGGGGTTCAGCAATAATAGAAAAATGGAACAAAATTTCCGATTGTATCCAGCCATACCCAAAACTCGCATCAGTTGCTTTTTACTGACAGGCACAGAGAATTCAAAGATAGCCTTGACCTTACCATCTTTAGGTTTAACTTGTCCATGTTTCACAATATATCCTAGAAATGTTACAAAAGCACAGCAAAATTCACTTTTGGATAAATTGATTGTCAAATTTACATCACTGAGTCGGTCAAAGAATTGCCTAATTGCTGCCAGATGTTCTTTCCAGGTGTCATTGTAGATGAGAACATCATCGATGTAAGCATCACAATTATCCAGACGAGAGGTAATCATATTCATCAAACGTTGAAAAGTACTTGGAGAACCCTTCATCCCGAACGGCATTACTTTGTATTGATAAAGTCCATCTGGAGTCACGAATACCGACATTTCCTTGGCCCATTCCGTTAGTGGAATTTGCCAAAATCCTTTCAGAAGGTCAAATTTGGTGACATACTTGGCATTTCCAATTTTATCAATGCAATCATCGATTCTTTGTAATGGAAATGAATCCGTCTATGTCACACTGTTCACCTTCCTATAATCAGTGAACACGCGGAAAGTTTTATCTGATTTAGGAACAAGTATACATAGTGAACTCCAGTCACTTTTACTGGGCTCTATGAAATACGTCTCCGGCAAATACTGAATTTCCTTTTTCAAATATTACTGTTTGAGAGGGTCCATCTTGTATGGGTGCCGTCTCACATGTTTAGAATTCACAATTTCAACTTCACGAAACATTTTGTTTGTCCTTGTAGGTGCATCTGGAAATAAGTGCTCATATTCAAATAATAACTGTTTAAGTTCATTCTTTTCTTGTTGTTGCAAATGTGAAAGTGTCTGGTCCAGATCATTCATAATTTCCGAATTCCGAAGATTTGTTGCTCCAAAATCAGTAGAGGCCGATTGAATTTCTTCACTTTCATCCTCAGTGAGTGGGACAGGTACAATTAAATTAATTGCATGATTTACCTGGCTATCTCTCTCAATATACTGGTAATCCTTTAATTTATTTAGATCAGAGTAATATTATTATAATTTAACTAATTCATTTTCTTCTTTACTTTGTAATGGCCGTAATACCTAATCTGAAGAAAATTTTGAAGAATGAGCAAGTGAGAAAGACCTCTATTACCACACTCAAAGGTTCTCTCCATTAAAGTTCTGTGAAACCGTAATTTCACTTTTGACATGAATTGCTGAATGCCTAATTCGTGCATAATTTGCTGGAAAATTTCAGACATAAAATTTGACCCTTGATCCGATTGGACAGTTTTGGCAAGGCCAAATTGAGTAAAATACTTGATAAAAGCTTTTACTATAGTTTTAGTTTTAATATTCCTCAAAGGAATTGCCTCTGGGAATATGGCTGACGCACACATTATGGTCAACAAGTATTGGTTACCTGACTTGGTCTTGGGTAAGGGACAAACACAATCTACCATTATTCTGCTAAATGGCTCGTCAAAAGCTGGAATTGGTTGCAGATGAGCCTTAGGTATCTTCTGTCCTGCTATTTGACAAGTATGACAAGATCTACAGTATTTACAAACATCACCTTTGATTTTTGGCCAATAAAAGTGTATGAAGATCTTTTGAGAAGTCTTATTAATCCCTAAATGACCAGCCAGAAGAGTTTCATGGGCCAGACTAAGTATTTCCTGTCTGTAAGATTTTGGAACTACAATTTGATAGTTCACTGACCACTCGTCGCCAGCAGGTACCTCGGGAGGTCTCTATTTTCTCATAGGAATTCCATTTTTAATGAAATAACAGACAGGTACTTAAGTGGCTTCAATTTCACTAATGGCCCTTTGAAACAAACAGTTGATCTCAGGATTCTTTTCCTGTTCGACGACAAGTGATTGTCGTTTGTCACCCTGATTAGAAAAATGAGAATGAGTAGTTAAAATAGGATCACTGTGATCAGTATATTTTGATTGATCCATACAAGGAGTGAAAGTGACATTATCAAACGTCTGACCAATACATGTGTTAGCTAATGGAATACTTTCTTTATTAGAATGATTATCAAGAGCTTTCTTTGCCATAGCGCTAGTAACTGTACAAGCTGGGTATAAATCAAGGAATTCTTTTTCAATAGGATCAAGTTTCTGATCCAAAGAAGGCTTGTCAGTTAATAGTGGATTAACCACAACCTTGTCTCCAGCTAGGTAGTTGCCTAGTAACAAATGAATGCCCCGAACGGGTAAAGAAGACACTCTATCGACTGTCACATGTCCTGAAACTAAGTTCCTGTATCTCTTAAAATTTTAATAGGGATAGGATTGGCCAAATCACCCAAGAGTAGTATAGAACCATTCGACATTAATGGTTCATAATTCTCCATAATAAAATCAGACTGGGGTTTTTGAGACCCAACAAATGAATTTCTTTCAATACATGACCGTGACCTTGACCTCTTAGAAATAAGAGCATTTGGGATAGGTCTATCTTTATTCTGATGCTTATATTTTAATTGGAAGCAATCAGAAATGACGTGTCCTTTCTTCTTGCAATAGGTACACGTAGGAAGAGATAAGGAATTTGAATCAAGCTTATCGGAAGCTTGATTTTTAAACGTTGTGCCAGATTGAGTTTTTGAAGGAGTCATATTAGGCTGATGTACTTTTTCCCCAGTAGACTGCTGAGTGAAAGACTTGCTTACAACAGGAACTTTATGAGTTAAGAAATACTCGTCAACAGCAAGTGCAGCATTTTCCAAGATTTCGATCTTTTGCCCTTCAAGATAAGTTTTAATGTCACTAGTGACACAATTCTTAAACTCTTCAAGTAATACAAGTTGTTTGTTATTTTCATAATCATGTTCAACTTTCTTGGCTAAGCACCATCTCTCATACAACTTCTCTTTTTCTCTTGCAAAGTCGACATAAGTTTGCCCAGCTTCCTTTTTTATAGTTCCTAAATGTTTGCAGATAAACCTCAGGAATTAACTCATAACCCTTTAAGATACATTCCTGGACCAAATCATAGTCGTAAATTTGCTGTACCGACAGGGATGCAAAGATATTTCATTATTGAATCCAATGCTTCCATGGCCGTTTCAAATTCTCAGCAACTTTTTCAAAAGAAGGAAAGTGTTTGTCTACTTCTCTTTCACTAAAAGGGGGTACTAGCCTAAAATTCTTTGCAATATCAAAACTCGAATTTGTATGTGAAGTTGGAATGTGCTTTTCACTTGCCAGCTCCATTTCATTCATTCTAATTTGAAATTCCCTTTCATCTTTCTCTCTTTGCAATTGCATCTCTCTCTCTCTCTCTCTCTCTCTCTCTCTCTCTCTCCCTCTCTCTCTCTCTCTCTCTCTCTCAAATTGTAACTGCATTTGTTTATGTTTCTCTCTCTTATGTCTCTCTCTCTCCCCTTTCTTAAATTGCAACTGCATTTGTTTCCTTCTTTCTTTTTCTGAAGTTCCAGCTTCCATAACTCTAATTCCATTTTGTATTTTAATTTCAATTCCTTTACTTTTACGTGAATCTGATACAGACTTACTCATCGAAAACAAAACTCTTTTATCGAAAACATTCTTTTCTACCAAATACTGGATCACAGTGTTTTTTATTTCTTGCTTCGTTAAGGAAGATTTTGCCTCAGAAAGACCATATCTTCCGGGACGTTCAAGCGGTTTATTTTTTTAAACTATCCAACTGCTCCTGAGTAGGACTAGAAAGAAAAGTGTCCACTTTTGATGACATTTTGAAAAAACCTGCTGATTTCACTAAAGACTTCAAACTAAATGTGAAATAGTACTTGGGATTTAAAATATCCTGAATACTATGGGCATTTTAATTTCAAAAGTCAATTATCTGAAAAATTTCAGCCAACATTCATATATCCCAAGGACGAGGCCCCAACTTTCTTTTGTTACGCGTCTAGGCTCGTACAAAGTAACAAAGAAAAGAGTGAAGCCAACAAGCTTTGTAAAATTTCACAGAATAATTTATTTCCCTAGAAAAAGGGTAAAATATGAAAACGGACTTACGGTTTGTGAATCTAATCCAAAAATTAATCCTAGAATTTAAAAATATAAGTCCTACCACTAAAAAGCTTTAAATGAATCAAAGTTCGAATCCCGATGAAGTTCCAATATAGAGGACAATGCCGTCAGATGATTGCGGTATTGCACTGAAGTATATGAATCAAGAATAATATTCCGGCTTTAGAATTCCGAATAATTTCCAACAAATGTCTTTGTCCAAGAATATTGATGAAAAGCACTTATATTTCCAGGAAAAATAAATTATTTTAAATAACAATTTCAACTCAACTGGTCACAACACAAAATACCTATTAGCTCCTAAAGGTATGAAATAAGACTGAATTCAATCACGAAAAGCTTTAGTTGTAAACGCAGTCTTAGATCACGTGATGGGGTCACGTGGTCATTTAACTAGAACAACACAGTAAAATAATGTGTCAATTAGCACGTGGGCTAGTATAGCCTTAGCTAGAAATCAATGATTAACACACTGGAAATGAATTTTTTGAAAAGCAGTTGTTTACTCAGCTAACTCGTAGGCCAAGTGTGACCTTGATTATGACCAATGATTTTCACTCTGTGTTTACCAATCTCTGAATCAAGGTCAGGAACTAGGTCAGCTAAAAATGCAATGTAGCAATAATGATTATTTACAAGAACTGAACTAAATTTTCTGAAAAAAAATTCAGAAAGTCATATCCAGCAAACAAAGCTATCATGACAATAACATGTAATGAAAAAAAATAAAATAAAAAATTTAAAACTAACGCAAAAGTAATTAAATTACATATGCGTAACAATATTTTCAAAGACACATACATTCTTATACCTCTTCATATATATATATATATATATATATATATATATATATATATATATATATATATATATATATATATATATATATATATATATTCTTTGGGGAACTAATTACAAGTCACAAAAGTCGTACTTATCATAATGGAATCGATTAGACAACAATAAACGAGCACAATCCAATGCCGAAATATTGTCAAATCGGTCGATGAGTCTTCTTAATCAGCGAATTCGTTTTTTATAAATAATTAGAAAATCAAACAGGCTTGAACGGTGCTGCATTCAATCTAGCAATCTTAATTTCTAACCTAAGTAGCAATGGAATAGTCAGGAAAGATACAGTCAAAGAACACGTAAGAATCTGGTACAGGAATTGTCTTAAATCAGATTCATTGTTGATGTGATACCTATGTATATACAAAAAATATTTGCCAGTTTTTACCAAGTCCTTTTTTTTCTTATGTACCCTGAACACATATTGATACTTTGGGGAGAATTATGTACAAGAACTAATCGCTGATGCTTGAACATGCAAATCCAATTTACTTTACTCGATATCGGACAATATTTGCAGTAAAGTATATAGGAAATGATTGTATAATGCATCATCTAATTTAAAAAAGTGATGTATTATTTTGTTTTCATCCCACATCATTAATTATACTGAATAGCATGTTAATCATTAGACTAGTTTGCCTGTTAAACAGAAGCTTGTTTATTAAAGGTGAAAGCAGAATGCATTACACCTTAAGCTGCTTTCTAATGTGAACTTCGGTTCTCACTAATAAGGAACATTTAGTTTTATATGTAAATGTCTGATAAATATTTGTCCTCCACATCATGCCATTTTAGGATATAAAAATTAACCATACTAACACACAAGTTTATTCACTTGTTTCTCCTTTAAACAGACAATAATGAAAACCATTTGAAGGAAACGTTATAGCTTTTCTTTTGACCAGTTTATATTGCATGGTAAATACATGCTGTTTCAAGATAATAAATGAACCTTGGATAATTAGTATAAACACAAATGTATAAAATCATCATATATAGGCAGCAAAACAAATCCAATAGGAACCAAACTA
>JAECUM010066284.1:0-16049 GCA_016617855.1 Megalonaias nervosa | reverse complement strand
TATCCTTGTAAAACATTATTGATGGACCAGCTGATCTTGAAAAATCGTCGCTGTATCACGCAAGACCAAGTGTTGTCATAGCAACGTCGACATCTTTCTGAATGGATTCAATATTTCTTCCGTCGATCATGTACATGGCGCTGTCAAATAACGCCATGACACCGTTGTTGACAAAATCAACACTATCATTGGCGCCGTATTCAGTATCATCTGCTTTTACAAGTTCACCTTCGACTTCGATAAATGTCTCCGCAGGCAAGAAATATCTATTTGTATCTTGAACTTGTAATTCTATTCGTCCACGCTGATTTGGTATTCGAGCATCGTAAGAATAATATTGATAATCACGCACAGACTCATCCTTGAGAACTGACGCGTCCACATCAAATGCGGGATTGGATACACGTTTGAACATTTCTATGTTATTAATTATCGTCTAATACGAAGACCACTTCCTGCTATCAAACTTGCTGCTACATTTTTTTCCCCGTCTTCGGCTAACTCCGCTAGTTTTTGATTTGCAGCTTGATTTATTACTTTACTAACACTTGCAGGCATCGCTTCAGTGCTGGGTAATTTTACCGGTGGCTGAGATTTTTGTCGTATTAATCGTGCTAGTCTATCCTTGATGGCAGCAAATACTTTACTAGTAACGTCACCAACAGTACTAATACCTTTTTCACGAATAACGTCAATAGCTTTCATGCCTAATTGCTTTGTAATTGGTATTGCTTTTGGGGCTATCCTCGAAAATAAACCCTTAACAACATCACCGAATCCATCTCCGTAAAATGTTTCGTATACGGGTAATCTTGAATTTACCACCCTAACCACGTTTGGTCTGCGTTGATTAACGTGTATGATCATCTATTATAATTAATTATTTAACTGTTTAATCAGTGACTGGCGACCTTTAGTCGCTATAATAATCATCGGTAATTTCGTTGATGAGAGCCCTATAATCGTTAATGTCCATAATGCCACCGGTAAATAATCGTTGACAAATAGATGTGATTTCGTTAATAATTTCAGGAGAATTATTACCAGCTCGTTTTCCGCTAACAAGAATTTCTAATCTATCCACGTCAGCTGCGACACTACTGGGGCAAGTAACAAGACCACTTTGTAAAGTTCCACTTTCTCGAGTAAGACCACTTCCAGTTGCACCTTTATCAGAGTCACCTTTGATATAAGATGTAAGATGACCAAAGATAGTTTTAGGTTTAGCTCCTTGTGAAACTAATTCAGACTGAGTTTGTTCTTTAGGTTTTGTACAGCGTGGTTCTTTTTCTTCTTCTTCTTCTTCTTGCATTTTCTGAAAAGCCAACGTCATATTTCTTATAGCTGTATTGTAAGCAGTATATCTTTGGTCGTTAGCTCGAGCTTGATCAACATTAAAACATAAACAAAAAATCCATTTGTACCATTGCTCGCGACTTATATTATCATCAGCATGCTCAGGTTTCAGAAATTCTCTTCGTACATCATAAGATAAATAAGCAGTTTCAGCTAATTTAAGTATATCAGCCTTTGCGATGCTGTCAACGAAAACCTCATTAAATTTATCGTATAATTTAATCCTAG
Organism: Megalonaias nervosa; assembly: GCA_016617855.1. Classification (NCBI taxonomy): domain Eukaryota; kingdom Metazoa; phylum Mollusca; class Bivalvia; order Unionida; family Unionidae; genus Megalonaias; species Megalonaias nervosa. Next base: position 14,465 of record JAECUM010066284.1, on the reverse strand, counting down.
CTCGTTCTTCTGGTTCTTGTTGAGTATCACCTTCTGCTTGATCTATCTCTTCAGTTGGCTGAACTGCAGCTATTTCGGCAGGAAGTTCTCGTAGAATTTTCTTTGTCTTCTTAGTTCGCTCCGCTATCTTTTTAGTTTCTTTTGCCGTTTCTTTTAAAACAGGAACAATGCCTTTAGTGGTTTCAGTGATAGGTTTAAATAATTGCTCTGCGGATTCTGTAAACTCTTCTTGTGTTTGTTGACGCTCTTGTAACTGTTGCCTGACAGAATCACGGACAGGTAGATATTTCTTAATTGCTTCTAGTCGTTCTCGAGCTAATCGTGCTGAGTGAGCTTCACCGATCATTATTATAATGCAATGGTTTAATTACAGCAGCAGGGAGGGTGGGCTAACGAGTACATAAACGATCACTCATAAAACTTTATAAACACGAATGTCAACGGCGAAGTAACAGCGCGAACTAACCCCGGTAATTTCATCACGGAAAGTTAGAGGGTTCAGTTTGACGTTATTGACGTTTTTGTAAAAAATTTTTTTAGTGTGAAATCTTTGTTTTAGATATGTTTGCTCGAATCCAATTTTGTAGGGTTCACCCTCCCTGCTGCTTCGATTGAATGTTATAGATATCTTTAAAACTACTCTCTTTACAGTCATACTAACATGCAGACGGATCATTTGGTAGGATTTTGAAAATATTTTGAATCTCATCGACAAAATAACGAATGTGCGTTCTACACCCCCATTCGCCTAGAAAATTGGTTTCCAACCTTTTCTTTATCATATATCTGTTTATAGTACTTTATTATTATTCCTCAAATATAATGCCATTTCATTTACTTCAGTGATACTGTAGTTTCAAAGGCTTGTGGTTAAAGCAATTAAAGAACTCTTTTTCGAACCATAAAAGTACCAGCAGAAACTTTACCTTGCGTCGATCAGTATGAGGTTAACAGGTTCATAAAACTTACTTTTCACCTGAACAGAGGTTGAAAATTGCATCATATTTCACTTATTTATGAAGTTGTACATATTTTTTAAGTTAAAAAAAAAAAAACAGTATCTTTTGTTATTGTTTATAGAATAGAAACTATTTGTCAAATTCTCGAGAAATATTCAAGCTGTTTTTGTATTTCATGTGAAATATACGAACGTCCGAGTTAAATAAATGCATGTACATAGCTATTTTCACCGTACAGTTGGGGATGTAAAATGTGAAACAAGAGTATATCCGACTTCGATGATATACAACAAACAGTTTTTATGTATGCGCATTTATACAGCAGGGTTTGAGTTATTTCATGTCATTTGGCAAGCGTAAAATACTCTCAGGTTGTCATCTATATAACGGGAGTTACTATGACCAAAAGACGAGGACTATGGAAGAACAGGAGCAGCAGGCAGGGTGAACCCTACAAATTGGTTTCGAGCAAGTTTTTCATAAAATAATTGTTCCTACAGGGGCTGAAAAATAAGGTCAATAACGCTAAACCGAACCTCCTAACTTTTATTATTACCGTATAGTTTGAAAAACGAATAATAAATCGTTTGGGTTAGCTCATTTTTGTTATTTTATTTTTGACTTTTTTGTTTTTTATGTTATAATGCGTTTAGTTTACTCGCCGGGTCACTTAATTTTTGTCGGTCACCCTGCCTGCTGCTGTAATTTAAACAATTATTATAAATATTATTAATATGGTTGTCATCGGAGAACCTCACTCTGCTAGATTAGCAAGAGAACGACTAGAAGCAATTAGAAAATATTTACCTATCCGTGATGCTGTCAAGCGACAATTACAAGAACGTCAGGAATCTCATGTTGAATTTGAAGAGGATACAAAACAATTATTTAAACCTATTACAGAGACAACTAAACCTCTTCTTCCAGTATCTGAGAAAATTGCAGAGGCAACTGGAAAAATAGCAGAAAGAACTAAGAAAACAAAAAAGATTCTACGAGAACTTCCAGCTGAAATAGCTGCTGCTCAACCACAATTACAAGAAGAAGTACAACAAGTACTCGAGGGCATTGACAAAGTTCGTAAGGATGTCGGTGACGTAATGGATCTTGTTACGCCAAAACAAAAACCAAAACAAAAACCAGCCCAATTAACCGAATATGGTCGTAGACTACTTAAAGAAAACGATGTTGCGGTCGCTGCAACAGGATATTCGCAACGTGATAAATTATTAGATCCAGACACCGCTAATGTTCTTGAAAAAAATTGGGTTCCTTTTATATTTCGACAATCTCGTGGTATATCTAAAATCACTGATAGATATAAAGATGATTTTGAAACTTTTATGAGACAAGTCGAAAAAGCTAAAAAAGGTTCATTATTTGGAGATATATCGTCACAACAACAAGTATCGCCACCATCGCAACAACAACAATTATCATCACCATCAATGCGACAAATACTACAGCAAGCACGACAATATTCAAAACAACACGAAAAGGAGGAGAAAAAACGGCTAGAGGCTCCCATTAGTACAGAAGAAGACTATGATGACTGGTGGGAAGAACAAAGGAGAAGAGAAAAAGAAGAAAAAAGGATAGAAAGAATGGAAAAAGAAGAAGAAGAAAGAAGAGAAAGATATCCTTCTTCGGATTTTATAAAACCTTATACTGGAAGCGGTCTTTCTACTGGAGGTGATTTTACTCTATGTCCTAATAACGTTATCTCTGACGTTGATCGACTAGAAATCCTCATCGGAGGAAAACGAGCTGGTAATAATTCTCCAGAAATAATTAATGAGGCGGCCGATATCTGTAGACGATTATTTACAGGCGGTATCATGGACGTTGATGTTTATCAGTCTCTTATTAATGAAATTGCCGATGACTACTATAGTGACTAAGTACGTAATTAAATACAATTACTATAATAAAATGATTGTACATAGTACTCAACGTGGACCAACTATGGTCAGGGCAATAAACTCACGATTACCAGTATACAAAACAACCTACGGAGATGGACTAGGTGATGTTGTTCAGGGTCTATTTAGAAGGATAGCCCCAAAAGCAATACCAATCGCAAAGCAACTGGGTATGAAAGCTATTGATGTTGTTCGTGAAAAAGGTATTGGTGCTGTTGGTAATCTCGCTGGTAAAGCATTTTCAGCGATCAAAGATAGGTTAGCACGATTAATACGACGAAAACCTCAAACACCAGTAAAATTACCTAGTACTGAAGTAATGCCTGCAAATGTCAGTAAAATAATAAATCAAGTTGCTAATCAAAACTAGCAGAGTTGGCTGATGTACCAATGTCAGAAAAAGAAAAAAATATAACCGCTAGTCTGATAGCAGGAAGTGGTCTTCGTTTTAGACGATAATAATTATAATAAATATGTTTAAGCGAATATCTGATCCAGCATTTGACATGGACGCACCAGTACTTAAAGATGAGTCTGTGCGTGATTATCAATATTATTCTTATGATGCTCGAATTCCAGATCAACGTGGACGAATTGAACTACAGGTTCAGGATACAAGTAGATATTTTCTTACCCGCTGAGGCTTTTATTGAAGTAGAAGGTAAATTTTTTAAAGCGGATAATACTGAATACAATAATAATGTTGCTTTTGGTTTTGTTAATAATGGCATTATGGCGTTATTTGACAGCGCCACTTATATGATTGATGGTAAAAATATTGAATCAATTCAGAAGGACGTTGATGTTGCTACAACGATATTGGGTCTAGCACGATATAGCGACGATTATTCAAGATCAGCTGGTTCATCAATGATGTTTGCAAAGGACACTTCTGATCACCCGGATCATAAAAATGTAACTACAGGTAATGTAAGAAATGCTGCGGGAACCGCAGAAACTCCCGCAGTATTATCAATGAACGCAAATTTCAACTTAGGATTTGCATCACGTAAAACAATGTTGAAAGATAGAATGTTTTCATGTGCAATTCCACTTTCACATATATTTGGATTTTGCAGAAATGTCAGAAAAGTTATTTTTGGAGCTAAACATACTGTTGTACTTGTACGAAAAACCACGGACGATGATGCAATATGGCACCCCGCTGATGTTGATGCTGCTGCAACTGCGGCACTTCATGGTAAAGTAGTATTAACCAAACTTTCATTATGGATGACGGTGATGACTCCAACAATACCTGAAGAAGAACGTCTACTCTCTTTTATGAATCAAGGTGGTAAATCAGCGTTGTCATGGTTAACAATGACCACAGATGCAATGACCACAGATGCTGTTCAGAGTGCAATTAATGGTTTATTTACATGGCAAATAGCCTCTCAACAGGGAATAGCCGCACCACGACATATATTTATTGCGCTTCAGGATAATACACGTGTAGGTAATCAAACAAAAAGTTTAATGATATTTGACAATCTTGGTGTTTCCGAAGTTTCTTTAAGAATAAATGGACATCAAGAACCATCCGAGGATATTTTATTGAATTTTGAACAAAATCATGTAGCACGTGCATATCATCGTCTAATGACGTTCATGGGCCGTGATCAAAATATTGATACTGGTTTACAAATATCACAATTGGATTTTACAACATTATATCCAATTTATTACTTTTCGCTCGAACATTTAGATTTAACCAGACAGTCAGTAGTTGATATACATTTTCGAGCTCGTGTTGACAGAGATGTTGGAACTATTCCTAATTACAGAGCAATTGCTGTTATACTCAGCGATAAATCGATGTTACTTGAAGGTGTTGGTGGACGAATGAGAGTAGTTGATGCTCCAGTAGAAAACATGTAATTAGATCGTTTATGAATATTATAATGTCGTATAATCACGTTAGTGTTAGTCTGACTCCTGGTCAGATTAAAAGGATACAATCAGCATCAAAAAATAATTGCGGATTAAAAATATCGCTAAAGAAAGATCAGATGAGCGGTTCAAATAAATTATCTCTTACAGAACGCCAGCATAAGCATTTCAATGAAGCCAAAAATCAAATAAAGGTATAAAACTTAATCTTTCTGCGGGTGCCATTAAAGATATCATTAAGACGGGTGGTATATTTCCACTTCTTGCTGCCATACCAGCATTAATAGCCGCTGCAGCCCCAGCTGTTGCAAAAGCAGCTGCATTAGGCGCTGTTGGAACTGCTGCTGGAATGGCATTAAAGAAAGCAACAGGAAAAGGAATTAAAAAAAAGGGAAGGGGTCTAAGATTACCAGGGACTCCACATTCATGGTACGGAAAAGGCCTAAGACTACCAGGGGCAGTTTACTAATATCTCCTATGTCCAATTTTGATTTACTAGATGCTGCTAAAAAATTAAAAATAAAAAAATTTAGAGGAGTTTTTATGCGTGATCAATTACCGAAACAACCAAACAATATTGAAACCGGTATTATTAATCTCGATGAAAACTCTGGCCCAGGTACACATTGGGTCGCTTATGCAATTGATCCACGTGGAATTATTTATTTTGATTCATATGGGCTAGCTCCACCAAAAGAATTCTTAAAGTATATTAGCGGCTATCAAAGTACTCCAATATGGTATTCAACATTATCTACACAAACATTAACTGATCCACCAATATGTGGTCGAGAAGTACTTAACGTACTTGATGCTGTATCAAAATCAACAAAACCACCTCACAAAGTTGTGCTTGAATATACTACGTTGTCACATTTAAACAGACATTAGTAAATATAATGGTGGATATTTACGGAAGATCTTCTCGTGGTAAAGGTCATCAGCGAGCTGATTTATCTAAATAAGCAACTCTCGATCAGCTCAGAAATGAGATTGACGATTTATTAAACATAACCAGTGTGGATCAAAACGAAGTAGTCGTTTTTCAGGATAAAGAAGGACGATTAAAGACGAGTAATATACAACTGCCAGATGTACTTATACGAGTTCCTAATGCGGTTGTTAATAATATAGTTACTTTTACTGATCAGGGTAAAATACAAGATTCCGGTACGTCAGTCAACGATTATATTAAGAAAGCTGGTGATTCATTCACGGGTTCAATTATCATGAACCGAAATAAAATTACAGGTCTTGGAAATCCAACCGAAGTTGCGGACGCTGCAACAAAGAAATATGTCGACGATCAAGAATTTAAATACGTATTGGCCAACGGCGGTATAATGCGTGCATTTCTTAATATGAATAATAATGGTATTAATAATCTTAGAACACCAGAATATGATTTTGATGCTGCTACGAAGAAATACGTCGATGATAAGGAAATTCCTATAACAACTTCGCTAGCTACAATCAATGACGAAGTGACTACACTAAATAATACTTTTTCCAGACATGTAGAAACGTTCTTAAATTTTCGTAGAAATGTAAACAAAACCATTAAAGATTTTTTGGGGGAACAACAAACCGTTGACATAAAACTCTCCGACGTTAACATGAAACTCAATGATATTGTCAGTGGAATACCTAATATTGTTCAAAAAACTAATCTGATTAAAATTCCACACAGACAAATTAAAAATATCGTATATACAGTAGCATCAGGATCATCAACATGGACACCACAAAATAACAAACTCGAACATATCGTAGAAGTAACTGGGTTATACAGGTTATCTATGTACGGTTCGGAAATTACTGTGGCAACTTCATTATCACCGAATGAATATCATAATCCTCTATTGGTGATGCTAACCAAGAATATGAAAGAAATCTTTACGCTGATATCAACGGAAATACCTCCGAGACGTTACTGGTGGTACCTAGAATTCGTAACTGAAACTTAATTAAATGACGTTGTTAGTATAATGGATCAACCTCAGTCTCGCATCGACGTTCAACATTACAGATGCAATCAGGTATGTGAGCGTCTCACTAAACTAAATAATTTTATCGACTATTATAACACGAAAATAAAAAAATACAAAAGGCGTATAGTTGTCATCGATGTAGTTGTTTACTCGGTTTCTGCTGTTATTGCTGGAACAGGATTATTATTATCAACATTGACGATGACAGCACCTGCTGTTATAACTATAATTGTTTCAGCATCAACGACTATTGCTGGTGTTCCCGGTATTATAGCCAAAAAGATAGATACCTGTACAAATGCTAAATTGCACGATTATATGATTAAATTACATACAGTGGCAGAGGCATGCTCCAAACTATCTTTGTACATTTCTTCGTGTGTCAGTGATGGTGAAATATCCGATACTGAATTTGCGATGATGATGAAAACCTATGATGACGCTTTTAAGGTGATCGCTAATGATTTTAACGAATTAAATAATAATGATAATAATAATGACAGACAGGGAGTTACTTCAGCAGATCGTTACTAATACGACTCCGTCAAAAACTACTATGATATCGTTCAGTTCGACCAATCCGGAATTTAGTGTCAATTTTCCAACATCAATCCCTGCAAAAGAAATAGCATTAGCGCAATTGCGAGTTTATTATAGCTGGCCAAATATTAGATCAAAACCATTTGGTGGACTACAGCCAAATAATTCATTAGTATTCGCTAATAAGAATAAGCCTGATGGAACTCCTGATTGGCAAGTAGTTGCTATTCCAACGGGCAGTTATCAAATAGAACAGATTAATGATGAGTTCCAACGCAGAATTAAATCTATTACAGGAAAAGAATCAAAAATAGCAATTACTGTCTACGAACCGACATTATCAGCGGTTATTGAAATAAATTCCCCTGATTACTCTGTAGATATTTATCAAAGTTCGATTAGATCAGTATTAGGATGGCCTGAAGTTCCACCAGCTTATCAAGGACCACCAGAACCACAGAGATCCGACTTCGTCATAGATGTTAAAAAATTTATACAACTTCCAGAATATCGAAAAGTAGAAGATGCTTACCCATGGCGACGATATTTTGGTGATGGAGCTATACATAATATAGATAGAAATGGATTCCATTTCACAAAACAAATTAGCGGCAAGAAAGATACAATAATAATACTTGATATTGATGAAATAAATTCATATGCTAACACAATTAAATCTGAGCATGAACGGGTATTTAAAAATCTACAAAATTTATTTTCAAGCATTAATGTTTCTTACAACGATGATTTAAAAAAATCAAATAATTGAGTCAATACAGCATTTGAATCAAGTTGCTTCAGACCTAGAGTTCATGAATGATGTTATTGTTAACAGAGAAAAAAGATTAGCACTCCCACCACTTAGAATATATACTACAGCTTATATAATTAATGAAGACGATCCAGTTCAGCGTGTTCCAAACAATCGCTTTTTCACAACAGTATTTATAAAACATTTCGGAATTACGCGAGAACAGCTACCAACATTTATAATTCCGGGATTTAACTCTGAGGAGCTAAAGAAGTCGGTTAATGATCTTATTGATGAACACTTTAAAAGAATATGTGATTCATGGAAAAAATTAATCCCGCCACCAACAGTTTTGAGATATAATAATGACCCATTTGGAACAGGTCGCCATATCTCACCTGGTATTGTTAATATAACATCTACGATCGCGGTCAATCTAGTATGTGACGTAATTGATGACAGCTATCAAGTAGATCTTTCAAAGTCTAACCAGGCCCAACAGGGGTATATACTATATACATTTAGTCCTAAAGATCCGCCCGGGTGGTTAATTGTATCTGAGCCAATTAATCCAGTTTATCTACGTGTACATAATCCATTATTGTCAAGAATAAATTTCAAACTTACTGACCAGGCAGGATATATTCTGGATCTAAGACAAGAGTCTCTTAATATTAATTTGTATATACGCTCGTAGAACGTCCTAGTAAATAATCGGGAGGGGGGGAAATAATCTGATTCTGAAATAATATATTTTTTTAACTGATTTTTAATAATCTGATGGGTAAATAGGTACTCTAATTCATGAAATAGTTAAATTTCTTTATCTGATGGGTAAATTACTAATCAAAATTAATAATAATCAATTCCTATGATTAAAGCAATTGTATATATAATAAAGCGAGATAACTCTGCTATCTCTCTCTGCGGAGTAAATTGAACGATTATGTCCCTTACTACTACATCGTTACCTGTATATACGTATTTTGAACAAAGCGTATTAGTCCGTCTGTCTGTTAATCCTTACAGGCTTGTTAAAAACCAATCTGTTTGATACATTCCTGTCCTATAATGTGAACGGTGTTGTATTCTGATTGCAATTTTAAAACCTTAAAACGAAAAATGTATGTATATAAGGCCGTACTGGGAACAGGAAGTACTTTATCGATTTTGTGTGGGGTTGGCTGACGTATGGCTCAGACTGGCATATATATTACCTGTGTCTATAATGTTTATATATACGAGTGGTAATATATTTTAATCGTTTTATATATACGAGTGGTGAATATATTTTAATAAAATCATAACTTTCTTGATTTATTTAGAAAATGTAATACTCTCTCGTGTTAGTCATATACTATATAGTAATTTCTGGAACATATACACTCAACCGAATGTCATAGCTCAGTGCAAGAATATTTGAATTCTGGTGCTGAAGGTCTGTCGTTCGATTCCCATGGCCGCAGGGGTGGGTATATGGTCCAAGGGTTGCCAATTTTATTAAGATTGGGGGGCACCGCCCCGAGGTTTCATGAACCCCTCACCACGTCACGCCACGTGGTGAGTGCATTTTGCACTTACCCCGGGGTTAGATTTGGTGGGGGGTTATATGAAACCGCAATGCCTAGACAGTCCTCTGAATTTCTAATATTTCGTTTCGATTAGGAATTCGCTGGGGGATGTGTCTATGCAAGGTACCCCCTAAAATAATCAGTAGCATGCCTGAACTCTCTACCTCATTTGAAAGAGCCCCACAAGGAAACATTCAGAAAGAATGCTAGCCAATAGAAACAGAACATGGGGTGCCAATAACTGTCATAAGAAAGACATCATCATGCAAAAAAAGGACTCCATGAAAGACACAAAGGCTATCAGGGTGGATCCAGTGACGGGTAACCTCTTAGGATGCTACTGATTATTTTTGATATTTTTAGGCCAAATAGAAAATCAAAGTTAAAAACTTGAATGTCAATTATTTTTTATTTTAAAGAAATAATTATTATATAATGAACCAAGAAAACATTATTGATATTATTTCTGCTATTAAAAAATTAAAACATAACGGAATAAATCTATCTGATAATCTCGATCATGAAAAAATATTATGTGATTATGAAATATTAAAACAAAGAAAATTTGAAAATAAATACACATTACCATCCAATTATAAATTTGTAAAATTAATCTATCAGTCTATGTTAGAATCCTTGGCGGTGGTAAATGAAAAACAGGTAAAGCTATTTGCGCCTCTTGCACGTTCGATCGAAAATATCAGATCCGAACTATCTCGTGAATACGAGAAAAAAAAGATTGTGGACAATCGTGTAATGCAATTAAGAAAGATTATGCTATTTGATTCTGTCAAAAGTGAAAGTGACACAGGGAGCAGCGACGGTGAAGGTACCCCTGGTAAAATATAAAGTCGAACTATATACAATTTATTTATTAAGAAGACAGAGTTAGATATATTCAAATATTATCGACTGATCGTATTTGAATGAATATGCAGATCTAGTAATATTATTTGCGACATGTTGTACCGATTGTGGATGTATGCCAAAATATTTTGCAGCCGCATATATTGATGGAAAAGTTATTTCTTGAGCTGTTTCTACATTTATGGATATAACCGACCTCGGGATCTTGGGATATTTTCCAGTATTTCCACGTGCAGTATTCTGACTTTGTGTAATAGCTTGCAGGTTGGATAACCGATTATTCTGGGGATTTCCATCAATATGATCAACTACAAGTCCATCTTTAATGACCCCAAAATAACATTCGAATATAAATCTATTTGAGTAATAATGTTTATTTTTCCCAGCACGAAATCTAAAATAACCAGTATTATTAATACTACCGACTGGTTTTTTTGATTTACAGTTTCTGATTACACCATCTCGAGACGCTTCATAATTTGCATATACTGGATGTTTCACAAATTCGTGTTTCTCATAATACTCGATTTTCAATTTTCTTATAATATCATTGTCGATCGTTTCATCATGAGTCTGATTTGTCTGATTCATTTTATATAAATTACATTTGTTTAAATCATTATTTGTCTGATTCATTATATAATAATATTATTTGTCTAAATCATTGTTTTGATATCTAACCAGATAATCTTCTACAGTTTTTATAGGAGATTTACCTGACGTCAAAGTATTATTTTTTTTTGTCATAATATCGTTTTAATTCTGTATATTTTTTTCCGCCACATTTTAAACACAATTGAGTTTTTCCCCTCACTCCAAAACCGCATTGCACACATGGTATTGGTCATGTACTTCCATTTTTGAAACTTTGTGCATGATTTCCGCAGTATTTATTCACGCACGGTTTATTACAATGAGAAGTATATCCAATTTTGAGCCAAGCACATTTGTTTTTTGTTTCAAGCATTTATATATATACTAAAATTTTAATTTAAATATTTGTTTTAATTATATGGAGGAATTATCTGCAATTGAACCTCAGATATCCAGATTTGATCTCGATCGATTATCTGAGTACAAATTTAGTACTTTGATGCAAGATCTAGCATTAACAAATGAGGATGTAACCGAACGTATTCGTGAAGCAAAAAATGAATTTCGTAATAGTGGCGCTGCTCATGTATGGTCAACATTCAGAGTTGGAAATGTTACTAATATGATGAATGACGAACGAGGAAGAATAATTATTAATCACCTTGATGATCAAAAATATTTTATTTTAATAAAATTTATTGTAAATACAGAAGAAGATATTTGGATTATTCGTGATAAGCGCGATCCAGTACGCATACAGTCAGGAAATAATATTGTTCTCTTGAATAATAAATCTAAACCCGGAATACTAACCGGTGTTGATAAGGTATATTATGAACGTGCATATCCAGTTACTGCAGTTGTATATGCAATATATCCGCTGAATAATAAACCTGACGTCGGGGATCTAAAGCCTATGAAGCTGTCAGAGTCAAGAATAAACTGTGTAGCTGAACGAGTTACAGAACATTTCATAAACGCGATACGTGGTAATGGTTTAACAGATTTACGACGTAAAAAAATAAATATGTGGGCAGAATCAGTTAAAGATACCGGAGCATCTATTAAAGATGTTGCTGATCTAGAAAAGAAATTAAGATTTCCAATAACAGTAAAGACGCTGACGGGAGAGATTTTATATAAACCAAAATACATAAAAAAAATGGAGCTCCTATAGATATTATTGATCATAATTCGCATGCGTGGACCTCAGCAGTAACAATATTTCCACGAGATAGAGCGGTTAAATTTTATGATGGTCATATATTTGATTTTATCAAAAATATCAGCAAAAGTGACCCTGTGTCCGTTTGGTTATTTCAAAGTTCAGAATATGATCATTACGATCAATTTGTACGGCCTAATGGTGATATTTACCGTACAGAATCTCTTAATGTAGAAATGGAAAATCTTGCGCTGAAATATACTTCAGACGATGTCAAAGTTGGACAATTATTAAATAATTGTTTTACAGTTCCATCCGTAGCGGCTCATTTCGCTCAGGAGAAAAATTTATGGAAACCAACACGATCGGAATTTCTTGAAGATATCCATAAAAGCTGTGTAGAATATGGACACGGAGGATTATGGAATACTAAATATAAGTATAATGACGTTATATCCGTCGATATGGTAGCGTGTTATCCTGGAAGTTTTCTTGGATACGGAGAATGTTCTGAATATTTTAAGAGATTCGGACATCCATCACACGAGATGACCAGGGTTGCGATAAACGGACATTTACCAGATTTTGACTTAACTGGATTTGCTCATGTAGAATCATTTGAGTTTGCAGAAAATCTCCATCCGATGACTTATGCTTGGTTTGGAAGACATTTTTCAGAAAAATGTTGGGTTCCAATAGTACTATTGCGATATATGCTTGATGTTGGAATTTTAACATTATTGAAGGTGAGTGAGGCAATTATATCGTATCGGTCACAGAAGCAAGTTTGGTTACCAGAACCAAATAGATTTAATATTGATGATGCCAGGAAAGGATTTCCTAATCTTAATGAAGATGACATTATTAAAATTACTAATAATATACGTAAATGCAGAGACGAGCACGATGAAAAACTTGCAAAAGATCTTGGTAGAAAGATAATTGGTAAATTTACTCAGGGAGGAGCCTATGATCATAAAAGACACTGTACAAGATTGATTATGGACGATGCTGAACTCGATTTTATAATAGCTGATACAACAGAAAAAAACACATTTATAAATCGGAGTAATGCTTATTTGTCAGACGGAACCAAACTAGGTACAACTGTGAGTTATCTTGATGATGACTCACCACAATTTACTCATTTAAGATCATCTATGTTGGCATATGTTTCTATAAATCTACTGTCTATGATAAATAGATTTCCTCGTGACGCTGTCAGAGTCGCCACGGATTCGTTTTATATAAATAAAAAATATACGGATTTATTAAAACCGCTACTTGGTAATGGTGAATGGGGATCATGGAGAATAAAACAAGAAAATATACTTAGCTATTCTGAATCTGCCGACGTTGAAATTAAGGAAATATATCACAAACATAATATTCAAGTATCAAAGTCATCAGCACCATCTGTATACGATCCTGTGGCTAGACATAAAACTGTTTATCTTAACGGATGCGGTGGTTCAGGTAAAACAACGCGTGTGATTAAATTATTCATGAATAATAATTCAGATATAATTGTTTTGACACCGACACAAACTCGCCAGAGAGATAAAAGAGCGAGGAGTAAAATCATGTACTTATCATAGTTTCTTTAGATGGTGTGGAGACACATGGACTCCTGAACGAATGGGTGAGAAATATATACCTAAATATATTATCTGGGACGAGATATGCACGGTGTCGTTAGAAATATTAAAAACATTTCTTGATTGGCTATTGACGAAGAATACTGCTGTAATAATGTGCGGCGATCATGGTCAACCACCACCTTTTATTAGACAGTCTCCACATGAATGGCTGAAGAATAACGTAGATTATTACGAGGAAATAAATGACGACCATAGAGCTATTGATGAACCGCTGAAGGAGTTTAAAAGATTAATCAGACTACAACCAGACAGAATACAATGTGAAATAATGCGAGGAGTAATTCCAGAGACTTCTATGAGTGATTTTCTAAATTTATGGAATCCCGCTGATTTAATAGTTGCAAGTAGAAAGATAGTTCGTGATAAACTACAGGATAAATTATTTATGTTACATAAACAAAAGTTTTCAGATCTACCTGTACCATTATGTTATCGCCCAGCAGATACTCGACGACAGAATATTGATGTTGAAATTTCTGGTGGTGGAATACAGAATCTTGTCTTGAATGATATTATTTTAGTCGATATTAATGTCGTTGAGAATGCGCTGA
>JAECUM010066282.1:0-19490 GCA_016617855.1 Megalonaias nervosa | reverse complement strand
ACTGATATCGTCTGCATCTTTTAGCAGGCCGCCGCATCCCTCCTGAGAAGAAAAACAATAGAAATGAAAACTTACATTTTACAGATATTTACCATGATAAGATGCCTTATTTGTAAGCGAAATGCGACAATTTGCTGACTGTGTACCACTGATGAATGACAGAAAGTCCAAACTATAGTCTGAATATGCCTCCCCGTTTGTTTGTACCCCCCCCCCCAACCGATTTCAATAACGGAAACCTTTAATGTGATAAAAATTGCACAGAACTTAGTCAATTCATTCATTGATTTATAATTTATAATTTGTGACCAGAGTGGCCCCAACAATGTGCCTTTCATGCTTAACGGACGCTCCATACTCACACGGCGCTATGTTGCGTACACTATGGGCGAGTTGATTTCCTCATACAATGTTGTGACATAGTTCATCCTATTCGGTAACTGCCGAATAATTTCGTAAATTACCATAATGTTGAGAGTTTAGAGTTATATCCCTTCGAACACATGAACACAGAAATTACGCCTCTCTTAAATCCACGTGAAAGGCAAATTTGTAGTTATTATTCTTTTTTGTTTGCTTGATTCGACATTGTAAATATCGGAATCAGACGAGATAGTATTTTCCTTCTATGAACATACACGTGTAGTCATGCATACACCCCTTCGATGAAAATGTAACTGGAAATGACTGGCCAACAGGGTCGTCTTTTACTCTGAAAACTTCCATTTGGAATGAAACGCGCAGACGATAACGGTTTTAGTGTCCACCTGGACATAATCAGGTGTGAAATTATAAATCAATAAATGAACTGACTAAGTTCTGTGCATCTTTTCTCATTTGTGCTTTTCGTTTTCTAAAACGGTAAGGGGGTACAAACAAACCGGGAGGTTAATTCAGGCTTTACTATCTTTGATTCAAGTGGCCGTTTTATAATCCTACAAATATGTAACACCTTCATGATACGTAAGCCGATGTTTGCCAATATTACAGATGACGCTGCCTCTGAGTATTACATTTCTCCGTTTCGCACGACCATTAGCAAGCTTTAGAGTTTTTTCCCTTTGCACACATAACCAGAGAAATTTCTCTCTCTCTCTCTCTCTCTCTCTCTCTCTCTCTCTCTCTCTCTATATATATATATATATATATATATATATATATATATATATATATATATATCGGCATCGTGATACTGATATAGAAACGTAAGCATTCATTCATTAAATGTAAAGAAATAAAACAGAATAGGACACGTAAAAACGGTGATCTGGTTACAATAATTTCCTAAAATAAAATATTTTAAACCAAAAGTCCTGTATCAAACTTGCAAATTAGATTACATTTTAAATGTTCTCGTAAAGCCTGTTAGTACAATAATTCGTAATAAAAACAGGACATCCGTTATTGCATAATATATGTCTTTAGAAATAAAAAGAACATTACTTAAAAGAAACATAGTTATGGTTGATTGACAAAATAAAAGAATGTTGATGAGTCGATTAAATATTTTTTGCTTAAACAAACGATATTGTAAATATATGCAATACATACTAGTATATGGTTTTATGATTCTAGAGTTTGTTATTTCCAGCAATGCAATTGAGTAATGTCATCGACCTATTTAACTTCCTTCTCATTTCCAAACATCATCAAATGTTTTAAAAGACAATAGAAAGAGCGGGATGAAGTTTGTGTTTCTAAACTAATTAGATAATTTCATTCTTCTTCTCTCCCTTTCTTAGATAGATAATGTGTGTACGTGTGTGTGTTGGTGAGGGTGATGAAGACCATTCAATACCATATTTGTTTGTTCGCTTTTGTATATGTATTTTCCTGACTGTATTTTATTAAGTTGGCATTGCATGTCAGCTCTGTCATTATATTGACTACTGACAGAATTGAAGTAACGCCAACAATCTTTTGGACTTGGCTGCAATAAAGTTTATGAAACGAGGTATCAGCCGTCTGAGACACTGTTTTCATAAGAAACCATAAGAATTTGTATGCACGTAGACTTTATTTAATTCCATCCAAATTGTTGTCTAAGAACTGATTAAATATGTTAGGCAATGTAACAAAAACTACTTCACGCAGACAGATACGTCATACATCCTCTTTTAGGAGATGGATACCAGGTTCGAATATCCACACTCTACCCCGGTATGACAAAGCTAGAGGTTGATATATCTCAAACGGCTTTGAAATGGTTGTGCGGAATTAGGCGCGTACGCTATCATATAGATAAAGGCGGTTAATATAACATGAATTCCAATCTTTTCTGTTAAAAAAACTATCTAGGCATTTTAAAATACCTCCTCCAATGAATACTATAATTTACATATTTAAGAGAGAGAGAGAGAGAGAGAGAGAGAGAGAGAGAGAGAGATTTCGGTTGAAATTCATGTAGATCTCGGCTATCAAAATGGCACTGCTTTAAAAGATGAAATACAGAACTTTAAATTACAACATGAACCAAAACATGCACCAAAGACCGCTGTTCTTTTTAACTTCTATCTGTTGCTTGAAGTGGAATGAAAATCCATGTACGTTCTGTTTTATATGATCCCCAAAGTATATGGTTTAGGACTCCTTTGATCACTTACTAATTAGGGGTCACGAGTGCCTTACAGTCCTAGTGGGGCCGTTTATAAGTTGGATATTCACTGCTTGACACGCGTTACCTTTCTATACGATACTGTGGATTGTTGTATAAAGAAGGAATTGAAAACGCATTATTACTAATAGACAAATAATTGGGATATTGTTATAATGATGTATCACTTTAAATCAGGAAGAGGAACATTTCATTCTTCCAGGATGGTCGGGTTAGAATCATCATGTCGCCTGCCCCATTATCATGTATTGCGATTTGATCCAAATAAGGTGCAAATTTAATTAAAGGTTAAATAGGTAAGTTCTACACGCTTCGTCAAAGACGAGCATGGAAAGAAAACACATTTATCCCTAATATGGAGTGGAACAACGAACAACTTCCCTGTCTCTGCTTGGATTTATGTGATATCCAAGCTGGGAAGAGAAATTCTCTGTACTTATGAGGACAAGGAAATAATAGCATTTTAACATAAATAAAATACTACAATCAATTAAAAAAATGTTTAGCATTTAATTGACATTTTTAATTTCTTTACGAAACAACCACTATATTCCGTCAACCGCTGATGCTGAAAAAATTTAAGAAAATAAATAAAGACATAAATACATACTTTTCTCGCAACTTAATTAAAAATGCAAATAGGCTTTTGATAGCATTCTTTTCGGTAAATGCATACATATTCATCGATTTAACATTTGCTCTTGGAAAGTGATTCGATATTGCATAAAAATATAAATATTAGAAATTTTGACTGATGGATTGATGATTGAATGGAAAAATATATCGACAGACCGCACCTAACATTTTGCAATTATCATTATTGAAATGCTTAAAATGATATCACTAAATAGCCCACTTCTGTTGATTATTTTGCTGTTTGGTACTGGTTACATTGCCCTTCTCGTGGAGTTTATCGAAAGGATGAAATAGATATTATGAGGAAAGTACCGATCCATGAAAAAATAATAGATAGATAGATAGGTGGTTAGACAGGTAGGTAGTAGGTAGATAGGTAGACAGACAGACAGACAGACAGATAGATAGATAGGTGGATGGATGGAAGGTTGAATTAATACATGGATGGATGGATGGATCTCGAACACATAATTAAAACATCAATATTTGAATGTTATGTATACTGTTACTGACCCATCTTTTCCGCTCGCCATATTGGCTGTTTTTAAGCGGTAATATCGGTATTGTCGCGAAAGTTGTCGGAATTTAGGAAATTATTAGGAGAATCTGTTTGATTTGCATGATTAGGTAGTAGGTAGATAGGTAGAAAGACAGATAGATAGATAGATAGATCAATGGATGGAAGGATGAATTAATACATGGATTTATGGATGGATGGATGGATGGATCTCGAACACATAATTAAAACATCAATATTTGAATGCTACGTATACTGTTACTAACCCATCTTTCTGCTCCCCATATTGGCTGTTATTAAGCGGTAATATCGGTATTGTCGCGAAAGTTGTCGGAATTTAGGAAATTATTGGGAAAATCTGTTTGATTTGCATGTGTGATGAATTTACATGTGTGATGAATGTAATGAATATACATGTGTGATGAATGTGATAAATTTCCATGTGTGGTGAATGTGATGAATTTCCATGTGTAATAAACGTTATGAATTTCCATGTGTGGCGAATGTGATAAGTTTACATGTGTCATGCATTTAATGAATTTCTTTGTGTGATAGATTTGCATGTGTAATGACGTTACATTTCTGAAGATGACAATTGTACAAAAAAGAAAGTGCACATTATTTCTTTTTCTTATTATCCTACTGTTGTTTCTTCAGTTGGTGCTACTACTATTTGTGTCTTGGTTCTTGTGGTTGTTGTTGTCGTTGTTGTTGTTGATGATGATGATGATCGAATGATGATGGTGGTGGTGGTGGTGATGATTATAAGGATACTACTGATGTTAACAAGAGTCATGATCATGACGACGATTATGGAAGAAAATATCCACAATGCCAGTTAACACATGTATGTATCTATGTATGCATGCATGCACGCACGCACTCACGCACGCATGCATGCATGCATGCATGCATGTATGTATGTATGTATGTATGTATGTATGTATGTATGTATGTATTGTAATACTTAGAATTCATAAAAGGAATAATTCATTTATAACAAGTTTTTCTTAAATAGGGGTTATTTATTAAGCAATTTCGTATTTTCTTTTCTCAGAAAATTCTTTTCCTCATAACTTAAATTAACTCTTTCCATTTCCATATGTATAACCCACAAATCCAAGCAAAAGATACAAGTGCTTCGTATGGATCACATCTAAATATACTTAGCTTTTAAGAAACGTGTTTAAATCTATTTTCAGTAGGATACGTAGCTATTCATCGCCTTATTGGTTCCAGTTTTCAAGACATGGTATTGTGGAAGGAGACAAAATAATTTTGACCCATCTACTCCGGAAGTGTTAAAGTTTCCTGTTCTTAGTTGAAAGTGATACATCACTACAATAATGTGATAATTGTTAATTCATTAGTTGGTAATAATAAGTTTTGAACTCCTTCTTTATACACCGATACGCAGAACCATGACGTAATGTAAAGAGTGTAGAGCGGTGTCTATTAAAAGCTTATTAATGACCTTCCACGGCCAATGGGATACTCGTGGCCATTAATTAATTGGTTATCAAATGAGTATTAAACCATAACCAGCGGGATGTATATAAAGCAGGAAAATTGTTAGAATTTTCATTCCACCTAAATCTTTCATCAGACAAAAGCTAGAATAGAATAGCGCTCTTTTGAACATATTGTGTTTCATCTTGTAATTTGGGTGCATCTTAGGAGTAAGAAAATCTCTCTCTCTCTCTCTCTCTCTCTCTCTCTCTCTCTCTCTCTCTCTCTCCAATCTTCGTCCCACATCTATTTACTGATATATTTCGCTTCAATTACAAACGTATCTACCATTCATACGAAAGTAATTTTTCCAAATTTCTAGTTCACCGACAAAAGTGTCTGTCCAATTTAGCATTCTTTGGATAATTTTTTTTTTAAAAAGGTCTCGAATGTTTTTCCACAGGAAAACTTTAAATCAATGCTATCTTCACTGCCTCAATGCCTCTATTTTTTTGCGATAAAATGTCGAGCAACCATTTCTTTCCTTTCTGAGACCGTGAATCCATGAATTAGGTATTTAATCTCCTACCTGATGATATTTGGCATAAGTCTCTGCACCAAATATTCTTTTGTTACATTCCCTACTGGAGAACCGAGCTATGTTTTCTATTACACATTTGATATTATAACTTTATATCGATTCAAATTATCTAGATTAAGCTTGGTTGTACGCGGATGATAGGCCTCCTTTATATAAATGTATACTTTCTACCACAATGGCATAGTGGTTAGAGTGTCCGCCTCGGATGCGGAAGGTCGCGTGTTCGAACCCCGGCCGCGTCATACCAACGACTTAAAAATGGTACAAACAATTGCCTCATTAGGCGCTCAGCATTAATAGGTTCGAATTAGGACTGGTCGGCCTGGTGTCAGGATAATGTGACTGGGTGGGACATCATGTCATATGTCTGCGGTATGATGCCACAGTGCTAAACATCAATCTAAACCGCCACACTGCAGACATCGTAGCAATATGACTGAAAATTTGTTAAAGCTACGTTAAAAATATCCCAATCCAAATCTAAGACAATGTTTCGTACCTATATAAGCATACATGTTTTCTACAACAGTGCTTGTTTCAGCAAAAACTATTGAATCCAGTAACATTTTCCGTATATATTCCAGCATGTGTTTTTCGACTTAATTCCCTTCTCACTGTTAGGAAGAGCAAGTATACGATGACATAAGTCCTTCATATAAATATGGATTAATGAACAATGATTATCATTTCCTAGACATCACTATTTGTTATTGTCGCGTTAATGGCCTTTTTAGTAGCAAACTGTTGTTAGAAGCTCACCTTTGCATTTAGTATTTACTTTTCGGAGTTTCTTTATAATTTCATAGTTATTTATTTATTTATTGAGGTGTATTTTCCAATATTAATGATAATTACATAGGCCAACCTTCTTCCTGTGCATGCTAACATCAAAGCCATTTTAAAAATATTTGACTTCGTATTGGAAAACGTTTGCTAACTTCTCTTGAAACTTTAAAATTTTAGAAAAATAAAATTAGCCATCAACTATTCCTTACATTCAAGAAATGGCCTTGTTTCTTTTATACGTATAAAATAGCTTAGCAGACTAAATGCCTGTATAATGTTTCTGTTAATTTATTTTCGTTGTATGTTCCAGATGCATACGATATCTGTATTGGTAGAGGGAAGGAAATGTTACATGAAGGTGACAAAGAACACAACTTGTGGTGACGTAATACAACACTTTCTGAATTACAATGGAATGAAGGAGAATGAAAAAGATTCTTATTTCCTCATCGTGTCAAACAATATAACTGAAAAGCAACTTTCAAACAACGCAAACATTCTGAATGTAAGCATAGATTTCAATTCTAAAACCAATAGAATCAATTTCATCATGCGCAAGAAATCTCGTCCATTCGTGCCTAAAATTTCCATTGCCAAACGCAGACGTCTCTGCGACAAATCGTCGGCAAAAAAACAAAAAGTTGAAAAAGTTGCATCCACTCCCTTGGATACATCTAAATACGCACCATCAAGGAAAGCCAGTGAACAAATACGGGGCGTCAAACGACTGTACCAATTAGTGCAGGTGCAGAAAAGACGCCTAAGTGAGGTGTGTCAAAAACTTAATGGCAAATTCTTTAAACAAACTATGCGAAAGAAGACAATTCACTCAAAAGCAGATAACAGTCTGGATCAATTTCTAAAGAACGTAAATAAGGAAAACATGCAAGGATTCCTTAATTTTTGTGACGTGGTGGCGACAAAGGAGATGGAGAATCTGTCGTCTGTTTTGCCTGCCTCATCGTCCGTGGACCGGTCTATTATGGATGGACACATTAAAAAATTGATGTCACATACATTGGAAAGTCCACTTGTTGAATATACAACTGAAAATCCACTGGAAAATGAGACCAGCCTCTCTGAACTGAACAACGCTTTTGAAGATGTAAGAAATGATGTTCTGATGTTGGATGATAAGCTGTATCACAGAGGTGAAGGTGAAGAGAGCTTTGGATCAATGGTTTTGACCGATAGTCGGAGACTTACTATTGCAGATCCGAGTCGCATGAGACGGAACGAGAAACCTTTACACAGTACCCCTCTTGCTAATAAAACTATGACCTACTTGAACAAATCTATAAAACCGACTAGAATGATGCGGCAGTTTGGAAGCACTCGGTTGCCTCTAGATCCAATGACTAATCTTCAACTAAAGGAAATGTCAAGATGTGATTCCAGCTTGAATAGAAGACCTGATGGTGATCTATCCATGTTCATTTGCCAAAGGAAACCTGCTTTTTCTAGTCAAGAAGATAAATGCAAGTATTTCTGGGAACAAAGCTACGTGTCGGACTCTGATGATAGTTTAAATCAGACACTTCTAGATAAAGATCTTGATGACGCCGTCCTTGATACTATTAATGACGAGAGGAATGTCTCCATGCATTCTGCATCTTCTTTGAACGTCCTCTCCAGGAAGTTAGTAAATGATCCTGACCATCTTATGTTAGCATTCGACAGGAGCCCACGTGATTTTCAACACATTCATGACGTGCAAGAAGAAGCAAATGATGTTTTAAACATAGAAAATTTAAAGATGAAACTGGTAAATTACAGTTTAAGTGATAGTGATATTAGTTCCCTGTCATGTGAAAGTCTTGGAATGTCATGTGACTGTAAGAAGAGACCATGTGCGACATTCGCGCGTGATTACGTCACGAAATTTGGATTTTCACCCGAATCAGGGTCAGACCATGGTCCGAGTTGTTTTGGAAGTGACGCCCAAAGTTGAAAATAACTGTAGTTACTTGGAACTTCAGCGTCTTACATTCTAATGCAAATAGATATTTATATCATCATAGGTAAAAGATATATATATATATATATATATATATATATATATATATATATATATATATATATATATATATATATATATATATATAAAATTGTTAATCACTCTAGTGCATAAGCTCGAGAAATATCAATTTATTAGTCACGTCAAAGAAGTACCTTTCCATATTTTTTAACTCAGACACAGAAATGGATGAAAGAGATCCGGTAAATTAGAAAGAACGTTCTGGTTTGCTTTTGAATTTGTTGCAAATGAATGAAACTAGACGTTAAATTGTATTAATCACATTTTGTGTCAAATTATATTCTTGCATCAAGACTATATTGTATATATTTTTTAAATTTATATTGTAATGTTCCATTTAATGTTCTCTTAGTATCGTGTATGATAAACAAGAGGTTGGACATCAATGTCATTGAATAAGCCCTTTTGTAAACTATGTATAGCATGGAAATTATAATAAAATATTTCCATTATTATAACAATTTTCTTTTAACTTACACTAACTTCGATTTACTTTTCTACCCTAATGCTTGTGTCCTTTTTACCACAAGATGTTCGCACACATTTAGAAACACTCTGATGTTTTAAAATACATCAGCTCCACTTCTGTTTTTATTCTTCTCTCGTTTCCCACAAAGTTTTGAATTTCTTGAACTTGAACGTCAGATATTTAGATTCAAATGTTGCTGAAATTAAGTGCATACCTGGCCGGGGATAAAACGTATGCTTTTCGACTCTGTGAAATGTATCTGAGCAAAAATATTATGAGCAAGTCGATTGGCAAAGACAGACAAAACTAAATCGGTCAACCTACGAAGTTGGGGTACTGTTCCATTATGAGAGGAGAGATATCTAAATTAATCGGATTGAAACGTCGACCCAGGACTGGAAACCTTTCATTTTATGTACCGGCTTTCTTGGATAAATTCATTAGAAGCTACTAGCAAAAATCTCATTCTAGTACTTACTGGGGACTTCAACATAAATTTCCTCCCATTTATAATAATTACGGGGAATTTCAACATAAATTACCTCCCATTTATACTTACAGGGGACTTCAACATAACCCTCAACATAATATTTACAGGGGACTTCAACGTACGTTTACTGCCATTTACTAATAAGAGATAGTCTAAGCTCATGCACCTGGTTGACCTACATCAGCTAGTAATCTCGTCGATCGAATTACGTCTAATTCTTCCATTATTATATATAACAAGATAACCGTGTTGTGGTTGGATTATAACGAACACTTTTGATGGTGACGAAAATACAAATGTTTATTGATGTACGATTCAATGAAAAAGACTTTGATTCGTGCGCCAACAAAATCCAACTATTGGATATTTAACTAAATATGCAAGAACCTGATATGTATTGCGATTTAGATGAAATGTGAACTGGTATGCAAGAGAAAACATTAAATAGTAAAAAGATACAATGATTAATGATTCAAAGTGATTCCACACAAACAATGGAAACAACCCAAATTAGCAACACTGCTAAACAACACCTTCACTCCTTCAGCACTACACTCAGCATTCACCAGTCACCATTCACCAGTCACCGATCAATCACCAATCAGTCAGCTGAAAATATAATATCCGAATCCGTGTACTACAAATGACACGGTCATGTATAACAGCACGTGATACTGTAAACTTGAGTTGATTTTATACAAATTATATTTTCGGGATTACTATACAAGGTGATAATTAGGTTTAGAAGTGAGCCTGTGTCTAACAAGAATCTTGTAGTACTTAACGTAACACATTCTCTTCCTTAATAAATAAACATTATTGCGAATATAAACGTTCTGTTCAGTTACATACAGGTAAACTAGAAAACAAACTATAACATTGCATTATACGACACAAGTGGGATTTACCTAAAATACAAGATAAATGTGATAGTAAAACAATTATATCCTATAATACAAATAGGAAAATAATATTTAAATCACATACCTCTACAGCTGGAGATCGCGTCATAAAGTGGACTGCTCACTGACAAGACTCTTTGTAATGTGATGTTTAACTCTACGATGAGGTAATTTATACACAGGCTATATAACCATACACTGCCTGTGCGCTCAAGGTATATCGGTTTTCCCATCGTAAGCAGTTTGCTCGTGCAGCATAGGATGAATCAAACTAACCATTTCAAAATAATATACCATATACATAAACCACCCTCGGGTGACACTGTACACCAAAAACGAAACCCGAGTACATGTATTTAATCAAAATAATAAATAAGCGATAGATACATACAATTTCGTGTCATTATAGATCATACTTACTAGTCCATCACATGTCCAGTCGAATTACATCTATTTCGTCCATTGCTGTAGATCATACTTATATATGAAAATGCATGTTAACCATAGACTGCGAAGTTAGGTACATAATTAAAGAAACCCAAGACGACAGCACAATAAACTAACCGAAAGAGCGCAATGACAAATTATAGTGCCGACTGACATGCGGTAGAATTAGAATAACTGAATCGATGTGAAATGCGAAGAAAGTGCCCATAATAGAGATTGTATGAAACGCTTGTTTGATTCCTGCATAGACTGAGTATTATAAATGGCGGTCATGTAGTTGCCCTTTGCTATACCGACCATGAACATACTAGAACAGAACGACCATATGTTAAGCAAACCACAAGTTTAAATTATTTTTATATGACCTTTAGTTGTTCATCATTGATTTTTTCTTCCTTTCTTCCTGTAACTCGAATATGTTATATTAAGATCTCAACTGATGTTATTCCTTCACTTTCATTTTGCTCATCACTTTAATGCTTGACTCGCAATAAATCAGTTTCCATCAAATCTGATTGAAATATATTGTTCGTACGTGTTCAATACACTTAGTACAACTTTATCAAGATTTTGTCTCACTAACTCCTCGAAGTAAACATAAATACCCCTATACTGACAGACAGTGAATAAAGAACGGAATAAAGTTTCCGTGCTTGCAATTTAAATCGTTCTGGCCATGGTTCCGAACTTTGTTTTTTCACAAATATCTTAAATGTCAGTTCAACGCAATCTGTACCTCTGTAAACAATAGGCTTACAAGTTTTGTGTTGTTGCTTAGGATATAAACAAAAGCTAGATGGGATAAGGTTAGATTTTCTTATTGTCAAGATTTAATCAAATACATCGTTGTTTGAATCATCTGAATACATCACAATAACTGACAAATGGAACCTTTAACTTATGCAGAAAATGTTTAAATGTAACAGTATATCCCTATTCTGGCAAAAGATATATTTTGTTGAAAACGTTATATCATAGCATTTTGTGGTTGTTTTTTGTCCTTTGAACTGAATCAATAAGGCACTTTTGAAAATGTGGTTTGGTTTTGTCATTATCTTTGATTTGGATTAATACCAACCTTTACAAAACCTTTGTCCGAACGTAATGGTATTTCTTATTTCGACGTATCAAAATCAATACCTAATTTCACAAAATTGCCTAATGTCATACAATTCGTTGCCAAAATGTATGGAATTCATTACCTTATTTCACAGAATTCATTGTCTAAATTCATGGAAATCATTGCTTAAAGTCGTATAATTTGTTGCCTAAATTCACAGAAATCATTGCCTAATTTCATAGAATGTTCTAGTGGCATACGTTTATTACCGAGGACTACACTTTGACAACTTCACAAAAATCGTATTATTAAAAATAAAGACACGTAGATGTACTAGTAGACATTTATTATTTAAAATATCGTCTCCATAGTGTCAGAGGATTAAATTATACCTGCTTCTGTCCGTCCGTCTGTTCATCCAGTCTGTAACTGTATCTTCTCCTAAATCAATGATTATTCCCACAATATAGGGTGTAAAAAGGAGAAAGGAATATTATAAAGGGAGGCAACTAAAGGGCTTTTAGAAGGGTCTTGATGTTTGTCTTTTTTAGCGTAGTGGATAAATGATCGTGTGTAATCAGTAAATGACTGAATATATTCAGGCACTTTAAATAGTTGGTGTAGTATTTTATCATTACATTTCTTGTTATAATCCAGTAATACGGCAACCAAATTCACAATTTCCCTCAATAAAATTTCAATTCATTTCAGTTCCCTCTAAAATAAAAACAACATGTTCCAAAGAGACAGGGTTCTGATGTGAAATGCATGTCGTTATACGAAATTAATGTCAGTAGTGTGATTAGGGGGCTTTGAGAGTGTCTGGCCAATTCTAGTTTTCAGGGCCGTAATCCTTCTTGATTTCGTATAACAACTGTGCATTTGTGATTGTAGCTCACGTGAGTCCACGTGGAAGCTTTACTTGTCAAGCCCACGTCGTCGGTTGTGAGCTGCAGTACTGTGAGCTCGCAGACAGATCGATATACATTGACAGCTGCTTACTTGAGTTTAGTCAGCACCGGTTTCGTATATGTGCACGAAATCATCGGAGATTTTCCATTCCTACAACACAATCTCGAACTCCCCCGTGGTAATTGTTTTGTCTTCTATGACCACCGAGGATGGTTGACTGATTGTATTGAGACTGATGGCACGTGCGGCTGAAAAAAGCCTATAACGGCATCCTAGCATCTATTGGCCAGCGGACCGTACCGACGACTTTCAAACCGAGCTGCAGTCTGTATTTGATATTGTTATGTATATTTAATTTAATTGTTTGTTAGTTTTAAATTTTTAATTCCATTACATGCTCTTGTAATATAACATTGTTTACTGGACTTGACTTTTTTTCTATTTTTTTATTTCATTGATATAAACAACTAATAATAGAAACATTGCATCTAGTTGCTGACCTAGTTCCAAAATCAGTGACAGTTTTGGTAAACAATTTTTTTAATCTTTCCCAGAATAAGAATCATTAAGTTGAGTCAAGGTCATACCTAGACAACGTGACAAAAAACATATATAAATTGGTAACAAATTTCTTTTTCTCCAGAAGAATGAGCTTTTGTCCCTCATCCGGGTATCTGTTTTCCGTCTTAATAAGTCGTATAACTGTTGTTTTGATAAAGGTTTTACTCAATGGGGCTTAAAACACTTGACACGTTAAGTTATATTATATTGTGACCAGTTTGGGTTGAATTTTACTTTCTTCAGATTATTGAATTCAAGTGATTCTTTTCCCTGGAAATACAAATGTGCTCTGACAAAATTCTTGGATATTGCATTTATTGGAAATTATACTGAATTCAAAACTGGATTAATATTTTCTCTGATTCAACAAGACTGTTGACACAGCAGCCTTCGCTGACCACAACAGACGTAATCGTCTTCAATTTCTAATTTCATCGGGACTCTAACACAGTTTCTTTCAGGACTTTTTATTACTAGGACGTCTTTTTTTAAATTCTTGGATTATTTTTTGCATTCAATTCGTAAAACCGTAAGTTCTTTCTTCTCATTTTTCACTTTGTATTCTAGTGAAATAAATTATTTATTAAATTTTACGAAGCTTGTTGTCTTCACTCTTTTCTGTTACTTATTTTAAGAGCATAGACTCGTAACAGAGAATTAAGGGGCTCGTCCGGGATGCGAATTTTGCTAAAATATTTCATAAAACTTTGTTTTTTTTAAATTTAAATTCCCCTAGTTTCAGAAACGTTTTAAATCCCAAGTATTATTTCACATTTTAGAAATCTTTAGTGAAATCAACAGGCATTTTTACAATGTCATCAAAAGTAGAGAATATTTTAATTCTACCCAGGATTGGTTGAAAATTTTGAAAATGGAATCACAGCTGAAAAGGTTGAAATTAGAGTTAAGACAGGTTCAGTTTCAGGTAGAAATGATGAAGATGCAAAAGGAGAGAGAAGAGAGAGAAAGACAATGGCAGAAAGAAAGAGATGATAAGCAAATGCAAAGAGAAAAGGAAAAACAGGAATTTCAGATTAGGTTAAAAGAATTACAGCTGGCAAAGGAAAAACACTCCCCCACTTTTGATGTTTTTGAAATATAAAGTTAGTACCCCTTTTTCTGGAAAAAGAAGTAGATCAATATATTTTTCATTTTGAGCAAATTGCTGACATTTTGAAGTGGCCAAGAGAGTACGGGACTCTATTATTACATTGTGTACTTACTGGTAAAGCTCGTGATATTTACATTTCACTGTCACTACAGCAGAGTGCTGACTATGACGTGGTTAAGAACTATATATTGAAGGGTTATGAGTTAGTCCCTGAGGCTTATCGACAAGGTTTTAGGAATTCTTGAAATTCAAGTGACCAGACCTATGTCGAATTTGCATGGGAAAAGCACGACAGTTTGATAGGTGGTGCTCTTCTAGAAAGGTTAATCAAGATTATGAAACTCTCAGACAACTTGTATTACTTGAAGAGTTCAAGAATTGTGTCCATAGTGACATTAAGATTTATCTTGATGACCATAAGGTCGAAACCTTGGAAAATGATGCTCGTACTGCTGACGAGTATTCCTTAGCTCATAAAGTTTCTTTTGTAGGCAAGTCTTCCACTCAGCAGTCTTCTGGTAAAAGAATATTTCAGCCTAATACGAGCAAAATTTCAATCTTGAACAACTTTTAGAAACCAAGTTTCTGATAAGAACGATCAGAAATCATTATCTCTTCCTACGTGTACCTATTGCAAGAGCGAAGGACACGGTATTTCTGATTGCTACAAATTGAAAAATAAGCATTAAAATCAAGACAGACCTATTCCAAATGCTCTTATTTCTAAGAGGTCAAGGTCACGGTCATGTATTGAAAGCAATACATTTGTTGTGTCTAATGAACCCCAGTCTCATTTTATTATGGAGATTTATGAACCATTCATGTCGAAGGGTTCTATATCACTTATGGGTGATTTGGCCAATCCCATCCCTATTAAAATTTTAAGGGACACAGGAGCTTCTCAGAGTCTTTTATTATCAGTTACTTTGCCTTTTTCTGAGAAGTCTTCTTCTAATGAGTGTTCTTATTCAGGGAGTAGAGTGCGGCTTTGTTAATGTTCTTCTCTAATGTGTAAATTTGTCATCAGACTGAGTCTCATGACCCGTGACAGTCGGAAGAGTGTTTTCTTTATCCATTGAGGGCATTCATTTCTTACCTGGCAATTACCTAGCTGGAGATGAGGTTATGGATAAATCCATTTGTAACTGGCAAGCCTTGTTTGGATCAGAAAGTCGATCCAAATAAAAAAGAACTCCCTGATTTAACCCAGCTTGGGCAGTTACTAGAGCAATTGCAAAGAAAGCTATTGAGAATGATGTTGATCAGGACAGTATTCCTTTAGCTGACACATGTATTGGTCAGGCTTTTGATGAGGTCACGTTCACTCCTTGTTTGGATCAATCAAAGGGTATTGATCATAGTGATCCTCTTTTAACTACTTATTCTCTTTATTCTAATCAGGGTGACAAACGACAATCACTAGTCGTCGAACAGGAAAAAGATCCTGAGATCTCCTGTTTGTTTCCAAGGGCCATTAGTGAAGCTGAAGCCACAGAAGTACCTGTTTGTTATTTCATTAAAAATGGGATTCTTGTGAGAAAATGGAGACCTCCCGAGGTTCCTGCTGGTGACGAGTGGTCAGTGAACTATCAAATTATAGTTCCAAAATCTTACAGACAGGAAATTCTTAGTCTGGCTTATCAAACTCCCTTGGCTTGTCATTTAGGGATTAATAAGACTTATCACAAAATCTTGAATCACTTCTATTGGTCAAAAATTAAAAGTGATGTTTTTAAATACTGCAGATCTTGTCATACTTGTCAAATGGTAGGAAAACCCAATCAGAAGACACCTAAGTCTCATCTGCAACCTATTCCTGCATTTGACGAACCATTTAGCAGAATAATGGTAGACTGTGTTGGTCCCTTACCTAAGACCAAGTCAGGTAACCAATACTTGTTGACCATAATGTGTGCGTCAACAAGATTCCCAGAGGCAATTCCTTTGAGGAATATTAAAACTAAAACAATAGTAAAATCTTTGATAAGTTTTCCCTTTTTCCTCATTTTGGCCTTCCCAAATCTGTCCAATCTGATCAAGGGTCAAATTTTATGTCTGGAATTTTCCAGCAAGTTATGCACGAATTAGGCATCCAACAATTCAAATCTTCTGCCTATCGCCCTGACAGCCAAGGGGCTTTAGAAAGATTTCATCAGACTTTGAAAAATATGATTCGGTCATATTGTTTTGATACGGGTAAACATTGGGATGAAGGCATTCATTTACTATTGTTTTTTGTTCGGGAATCAGTTCAAGAGTCTTTAGGATTCAATCCCTTTGAACTAGATTTTTGGACATAGTGTGCGTGGACCATTGAAGTTGTTAAAAGAGAAACTTCTTCCTAATGAAGATACTGAACTTAATCTTCTCGATTATGTTTCTAATTTTAAGTATACGTTGTCAAAGGCTTGTGAGGTTGCAAGAACTAATCTGCATTCTACTCAGTCAGAAATGAAATTAAGGTATGATAAAAATACAAAGGAAAGGACTTTTCAGCCTGGTGATAGAGTTCTGGCTCTCTTGCCCACACCACAAAATCTACCATTAGTTCAGATCCTTCTCCGATTTTTGTGTTTAGTGATAACAACACCCTTACTTTCATCGGCAAGATGAAAAACAAAAATCAGAGATTATTAAGGTCGAGTTTGTTGTTACACGAATATAATATTAACATCAGGCACATCAATGGAAATGTCAATTTAATAGCAGATTCACTTTCACGTATATAGAAATATATTATTTCATGTATACGTTGTATCATTCATAAGATTTCTTCTTATGTTACTTGTTTATATAAACCTCATGTATCATTGACCTATGGTAAAAAGAAATCTTTATTATATAAATCTTCATTTTTCTTTTATGGGGAGATGAGTTATGTATATTTAATTTAATTGTTTGTTAGTTTTAAATTTTAAATTCCATTACATGCTATTGTAATGTAACATTGTTTACTGGACTTTACTTTTTTTCTATTGTTTTTTAAATTCATTGAAGTAAACAAATAATAATAGAAACATTGTATCTAGTTGCAGACCTTGTTCCTAAATCAGTGACAGTTTTGGTAAACAATTTTTTAAAAATCTTTCTCAGAGTAAGAATCATTAAGTTGAGTCAAGCTCATACCTTGACTACGTGACAAGTAGCATATATGAATTCGTAACAAACTTTTATATTTTCCAGAAGAATGAACCTTTGACCCTCATCCGGGTATCTGTTTTGCGTCTTAATAAGTCGTATAACTTGTTTTGATAAAGTTTGTATTCAATGGGGCTTAAAACACTTGACTCGTTAAGTTATATTATGTTATGACCAGTTTGGGTTGAATTTTACTTTCTTTAAATTATTGAATTCAAGTGATTCTTTTCCCTGGAAATACAAAAGTGCTCTGACAAATTTCTTGGAAAAAGACATTTATTTGAATTTATACTGAATCAAAACTGGAATAATATTTTCTCTGATTCAACAAGAGACTGTTGACACAGCAGCACCTCGCTGACCACAACAGACGTCATCGCCTTCAATTTTGAATTTCATCGGGACTCGAACTCAGTTTCATTCAGGACTTTTTATTACTAGACTTCTATTTTTTAATTCTTGGATTATCTTTTGGATTTAATTCGTAAAACCGTAAGTTCTTTTTTTTTTCTCATTTTTCACTTTGTATTCTAGTGAAATAAATTATTTGTTAAATTTTACAAAACTTGTTGTCTTCACTCTTTCCTGTTACTTATTTTACGAGCATAGACTCGTAACAATATTTTCGTTGATGATCTGTACCTGTGGAGTCATCTCTCCGAAAGCCAGGTGTCGCATAAAAGGGTTTAGAAGCTGATCCGTCTGAAGTCTGAGCCTTTGCAAAAGCAATTATGTTTAACGTGCGGGCCTAAGCTGCCACCCAACCCTCTCTATGTTCGTATCATTGCTACAACACGCCATTGATATACCGTTCCGCAATTGCAACTCTTCTCCAAGAGGATTCGCACGTATTCGAGGTCTATCGAGCCAAGAACCTAAACAGGATAGCACCCTCTACGGTATTTATCGGCATGACAGACACAGATAACACCCCAACCCTTGTACTCTTTCGGCTGCTACCAGATATTTTGCGGTCTCACTGAGTCGATAGTATTTTTTCTATGCTCTGGTTGTCTCGATCTCGACGACATGGTCTAGAATCAAAAGTAAAGATTCACGAGATTTATAGAAGAGGATCCATCCAGAAATCGACTTCTGGAGAACGAAGGTAGTTTGGGACGCAACTACCACCTCTATTACAAAGACACTCCAGCAGGGCTGCTCTATCGCGGCAAGTTCTGCGAGAAATTCGTGTGACAGTGTGCTGATGTGCACAAGATGTTGAGGAACATCGTCGCGAACTATTGCAGGTAGCCGACGAGGGAGCAACGTTTCACAGTCCAGGGATGAGGCGCTGCAGAATCTGCGACATTGATGTATTTCTATACGGTTTTTTCTAGTGGACGCAACTCAAGAAACCGCCACTAGTACAACCACGGCACCATTTCTTCTGAATGTGGCCACTGCAACAACAATGTGAAACCCTGACGATCTCCATCCATTAAGACCTGGTACTGGGGTAGGGGGCATGCCAGTACCAGCCAAGTCTACGGAGTTTCCAAGCGCTACCCAGACCAGGGCGCAGCGAAATTGGATGAAACATCACTGTCGGTATCCTCGTTTGATTTTGCAGGTTTGCCAGTCCATGCAGTCGTACTCGTCTAGAACAAAGAAGTAGTACATACTGGCCTGCGTACGTTTGGCTATCGGATATAAGACTCCACAGGTACACGTTATCGACGAAAATATTGGACACCAGCTGCAGTTTGGTTTCAAGGTTACAAGGTCATCGGTGCCACCCGCTGGCTAATAGTCGATG
>JAECUM010066280.1:0-20642 GCA_016617855.1 Megalonaias nervosa | reverse complement strand
GGTTTTACATAACTTTAATTGAGAGAAGTTTTGAGTCTTGTAATAGAGTTCATTCTCTCTTGCTCATTCTTCAAAATTTTCTTCAAATTAGATTTTACAGCCCTTACAAAGTTAAGAAGAAAATGAATGAGTTAAATTATAATAATAGTACTCAGATCTAAATAAATTAATGGAGTACTAATATATTGAAAGAGATAGCCAAGTAAATCATGCAATTAATTTAGTTGTACCTGTCCCACTCACTGAGGATTTAAGTGAAGGAATTCAATCGGACTCTACTAATTTTGGAGTAACAAATCTTCGGAATTCAGAAATTATGAAAAATCTGGACCAGAAACTTTTACATTTGCAACAACAGGAAAGGAATTAACATAAACAGCTATTATTTGAATATGAGCACTTATTTCCATATGTTCCTACAAGGACAAACAAAATTTTTCATGGCACTGAAATTGTGAATTCTAAACCTGTGAAACGACACCCATACAGGATGAACCCTCTCAAACAGGAATACCTGAAAAATGAAATTCAATATTTACTGGTGAATGATTTCATAGAGCCCAGTAAAAGTGACTGGAGTTCACCATGTATACTTGTTCTGAAACCAGATTAAACTTTACGTATGTGCACTGATTACAGGAAGGTGAACAGTGTGACAAAAACATTCATTTCCATTACCAAGAATCGATGGCTGTATTGATAAAATTGGAAATGCCAAGTATGTCACCAGATTTGACCTTCTGAAAGGATTTTGTCAAATTCCACTAACGGAAAGGGCAAAGGAAATTTCGGCATTTGTGACTCCAGATGGACTCTATCAATATAAAGTAATGCCATTTGGGATGAAGGGTTCTCCAAGTACTTTTCAACGCTTGATGAATATGATTACCTCTGGTCTAGATAATTGTGATGCTTACATCCATGATGTCATCATCTACAACGACACCTGGAAAGAACATCTAGCAACAATTCGGAAATTCTTCGACAGACTCGCTGATGCAAATTTGACAATCAATTTATCTAAAAGTGAGTTCTGCTGTGCTTGTGTGACATTTCTAGGACATACTGTGGGACATGGTCATGTTAAACCTATAGATGCTAAGGTCAAGGTTATCTCTGAATTCCCTGTGCCTGTCAGTATAAAACAACTGATGCAATTTCTATTTATGGCTTGATACTATCAGAAATTTTGTTCCAATTTTTCTGATATTGCTGAACCCCTGACAAACTTGTTGAGCAAGAAAAACAAGTTTCTTTGGACTGGTAAATGTCAGGAGGCTTTTGATAGGTTAAAGGCATACTTAAAAGTGCGCCGGTTCTTACAGCTCCAAATTTCAGTCAATCTTTTAAACTATCTGTTGATGCAAGTGATGTTGGGGCTGGAGCAGTATTGATTCAAGAAGATAGAAATGGTGTTGATCATCCAGTGTGCTATTTCTCTAAGAAATTAAATAAGCACCAAAGAAATTACTCAACAATCAAGAAGGAATGTTTGGCTTTAATATTGGCATTACAGCATTTTGAAGTTCACATTAGTTCAGCTCCTTCTCCGGTTGTTGTGTTTAGTGAACACAACCCCCTTTCTTTCATTGACAGGATGAAAAATAAAAATCAAAGATTATTAAGCTGGAGTTTGTTTTTACAAAAATATAATCTTGACATCAGGCACATCAAAGGAAAGGACAATTTGTTTGCAAATGCACTTTCACGTGTATAGAAATATTATTTCATGTACACTTTGTATAATTCATAATAGTTTTCTTATGTAATTTTGTTTTACCTTATATATAATTAACATATGGTAAAAAGAAAGCTTTATTATATTAATCTTTCTTTTTCTTTATGGGGGGAAGTGTTACGTATATGTTATTAAATTGCTTGTGTGTTAGTTTTAAATTCTTTTTTTTATTTTTGTTTCATTACATTTTATTGTAATGATAATTTTCACGGGATTTGACTATTTTCGGAAAATTCAGTCTTTTGTTTGGACCTGATTAGAATGCAAAAGTGTTGCTTTATTACTATTTTTAGCTCACCTTAGTTGAGAGATTTGTAAACACTAAGTGAAAATGATTGGTTATTACCAAGGTCATGTTCAGCCCACATGTTAGTTATGTTGTAAACAGTCTTTTTTATTTATTTCCAGTGTGAGAATCTGATTCTTAGCTAGGGGTATTCTGGCCTACATGTAAATTGGCATTTTTTTTCACTGCGCTGCTTGATGATTAAGTGACCACGTGACCCATCACGCGGGTCTGAAATGACATTTTAGTTGGGTTTAATACTCATATCTCAGTGAAATTTTGTCAGTCGTATTCTATACCTTTAGAGCTCAAGGTGTTTTTTTTATGTTGATGCCAGTTTGATTTAGACTTCTTCTATTTTTTGGATTTAATAATTTATATTCTCTGGAAAACATACAAGTGCTCTTCTTTATAAAAATTCTTGGACATAGACATTTAGTGGAAATTTATTCTGGAATTCTAAACTGGAACATTATAAATTGTGATTCAACGAGGAACTGTTGCCATCAGTACCTCATCTGATGTCATCACCTTCCATATTGGAACTTCATCGAGATTCGAACTTGAATTCAATTATAATTGTTTAGTGATAGGACTTATATTTTTCAATTGTAGGATTTATTTTTGGATTATATTCACAAACTGCAAGTCCTGTTCATATTTTTACCTTGTTTTCTAGGGAAATAAATTATTTTGTTAAATTTACAAAGCTTGTTGACTTCACTCTTTTCTTTTGTTACTTTTGTACAAGCCTACATGTAACAATAGTAAGTCAAAATGTTGTTTTATATGGTACGTACAACATTTTTGAGAATTCCAGTGAATTTATTCATAATTTAGCAGTTACCATATCCTTCGTTATTGTCACCTGTGATTTTGACAGGTAAGATTTAATTTCATTAAAGAAAGTTTTGGGTGGTGTATTAATCAACTGTTACATTACTGAGTTGTTTAGATAATACAATTTACATTTATTTTAAATTGTAGATATTTGTTTTATTCTCTTGTTTGTTTATCACTTTCATTACTGAGATGAGAAACAAAGTGCAAAAGGTGCAAATGAATTGAGTTCATATAGGATGGACATTTCTGGTTATGAATTCCAACAGCATTTGAGTCCTGCCATAGAGACATGACAAGTATGCAATCAGTCTTGACATGTCAAATGGCCCCAGTCAAAGTCCTTGAAGGGCATGCCTTAAGAGTTCGGGATGTCTGCTGCAGAGACAGTGATGATTCTGATTGATACACCACAAAAACATCTGGTAAGTTTGGTTTTTGGTTAATGAAATGAATAGCCTTTCATCCCTTATTGTGTGGTGGATAATCAATATAAAGTAGTCAAACCTTATCCCATCTATGTCTAGAACCCTTAAGACTCTCAACTTGGTGTCTTCATCCCAAATACATCAAAAGTGTCATTCAAGTGTCAGAGAAGGCATCGACCAAGATGTTGAAGTTTTACCATCAATAAAGACTACATCATATGTTCAGGACATTCTCCATGAAGAAGGCAGTGTTCCTGGATAATATACTACAAAAACATTTGGTAAGGATGGTTTTAAATCATTACATGAACATCTTAACTTCCATCATTTGCAGTTCAGGTTGGGTAATCAATGTAGAGAAGTTGAATCTTATCCTTTCTCAATATTTTGTCCATCAAGATTTGGAACCTGGACCACATATCAACTTGTTGTCTTTCTCCAAAATGTGTCGGAAGTATAACTCATGCATCGGAGAAAGCACCAAACAAGTTGTTGTTTAGGTGAGGAAGTTCTTACAGCTTCTTGACCTGCTCATTGTTGGGGTGGACCTGTTACACTGCCAGTATCTTAGGTTGGGGAGCACACTTATTGCTCGATTTGTGATGGTCATTGTCATTTGAATGCTTCAAGAGACGGCTCTAAATACTAATGTCATGGAAATGAAAGCTGTTCTCAAGCCTTCCACACGTGGGTGGAACATATCCATGAAAACAGGTTCCTGATAATGTCAGATGATTTGATTGTCATGATGTATGTCTGCAAGAGGGGAACAATAATCAGACCTTAGCTTGATGGTATGGAAAACCCTTCATGGGGACTCCTAGTATCAAGTATTATTAAAGTACAACACCTAACTGGCCATCTCAGTGTTCTGGCCCACTCAGTATTGAGGGATAACCACTGCTTTATACAGAGTTGCTCCCCACCCCACTCAACCCTCAACATGTCAACAGGTCCCTGTCCATTGGGGGCCATCTGATGCAAGACATTTCTTTCTCACTTTTCCTTGACCCCAGAAGAATGGACCGTAGTTGCTCTCTCAGTCAGCTGGGAGGTAATGTGGCCATACACTTTACCTCCATCAGTTTTGAATTAGAAGATAATTACAAAGTGAGGATCACGGACTGGAATGGCTCTGATTGTTCCAGTGACAGATGTACCCAGACAAGTCATAGTGACCTCTACTCAGCTCAAGCAG
The DNA here is from genome assembly GCA_016617855.1 of Megalonaias nervosa. Taxonomy (NCBI): domain Eukaryota; kingdom Metazoa; phylum Mollusca; class Bivalvia; order Unionida; family Unionidae; genus Megalonaias; species Megalonaias nervosa. Next base: position 16,152 of record JAECUM010066280.1, on the reverse strand, counting down.
TTGAGATTGCCACTATTCTATCCATGCCCATGGAAACTCCTCCTTCATGTCTGACTCCTTTCAGTGATGTCCTGATTGAAAAAGTGTTTGGAGCTTTAATTTGTGGAGAGGATCACAACTTCTGAAGATTTTTCACTTTGAGGACATAAAAGGGGGAATCGTGTGTTGTCAGTGACTGATGTCACATCAGTGTCACACCACTCTCAGCACCCATTCTCTGAGAGCAAACGTCTTCCTCTTTCTCTTTGAAGACCAGAAGTTAGCACCTATCACAATCAAGAGATATTGTTCCATGATGTCAGACATGTTCAGACATCATGGAAGAGATGATGTTGGTTGGAAACGAGGTAATCTCCAACTTGCAGCCCAATTTTGATATATCTAGACCATGTTCACTCACATTATTCCCAGATGGAATCTCTCCTGGGATTTGACATAGCAGCCAAGCTATCTAAGTTTGAACAGTCGTACTAGTCCAAATATACATTGGCAGGCAGATAAGCAATTAAAACCAGAAAATATGAGCAATTCAGAGCAGAAAATATGTGTACCATCCGTTAGCCATATGTACTGTCAACTATCCAAACAGCAAAATGTTTATAATTATGGAAGGAATTCATATCTGTCATGAAAATGGAGAGCTGTTTGCTTTCTTTTCAGCTTTTCAACAATTCACATTTTTTTGAGAATCCCAATACTTACTGGGTCCATGCTAGGGGGTGATTTAGGATAAATAGTCACTCTCATATATGTCATTTTGCCTGAACAGGCTCACTAGCGAAGTTCAATTTGCCTTGCATTGAATTCACATTATCTCCACCCTATTTTGTTTCAGTACAGTGCATTAGTAATTAAAGTAAAATGTTGACTCGAGTGTCAGTTTTCCTGCCAAAGAGGAAGGTGGAGGGAAAGAAAAAGAAGTCTTATATTCTATTGTAAAATATTGTGTTAACTTGGATGATCATAAATGCCAGAAATTACATTAAAATCTATACAATTTGTGCAGAAGAGTCACACAAGAAGTGAGCAATTGCATTTTTGTAGCCCAATCTGAAGAAAATGACATATCCAGATCCATTACTAAAAAAATTAATAATTTTATGCAAAATCTTACCATAAAAATATATGAAAACATGACTTCTGCTTTGGGTAAGTTGCTGATTTTCTGCAGTAGCTTATTTTTGAGGTTGCGGTTTTGTGTTGTACAGCAATTGTGGTGAGGAGAAATAATTACCGTTTAATCCTTTTATAAATGTTTAAATATATTTTTATGCCATTTTAATAATCAGACATGAACATATGCAACAATAAACTTAGAGACTATTTTGAATTACTACACCCACTTTGCCCTATTTTGCCAACTTTGTCTAATTTAGCTAGATAGGTAATTTCATCCAGATGTTAGGGTCCAGCTTGGACCCAGATTGATTATGATTAATGCACTTAAAAGCAGTACCAAGCTTTTGTATGGTTAAGATGACTTCTGGTATGGAAGAAGGTAAAATTATTTTTCCCATCTAGTAACATGTGTAACAGATATGAGTGGAATGAGGGAAAAGTTTTGGCAAGCATGATTGACAAACTTTCAGTTGGGATATTTCAGAATAAAAGTTATGGGGCCACAAAACAGAAATAGCAGTCTCATGGTGGTCCCTGATTATATAGCAGAGTCAACCCTGGGTCATCATTTGAAGATGTACATATCAACATATTACTGTGATCCATTATTTTTTTTATAGTCTTATTGCTTTTTTGTGTCCTGCAGCTCAGTGCAGTGCAAGACAGAAGGATGCAGTATGACATAATTTTGTCAGTGCATCAGTGACCTCAGATTTCATTGTTTGCTGTGAAATGAAGTACATATAGTGGTCATCAAAGGAGATGTACTTGTTGACCAGTTATTGTACTCACACTAGTATTGCAAGAGTTATGCACCTTTTTTACTATAGACTCATCTATGTCATGGAGGTAGGGGTGGTATGTGGGTTAGGCAGGAGGTGTTGTATTTACCTGAGCAACTTGCTTACCGTTGTTGAAATTGATTACTCTTGTTTCTTTTTGCCTATTTATTTTGTATTTTATTATATTGGGAAGTCAGAGACAGGTCATAAGGGTAGACAGCCCAACAAAGAAAGGTTGAGTATATTTTATTTATTGATTACTTTGTATTCTTCTTAGCTGTTTATTTATTTGTATCTTTTTGTCACAGCAAACAGATGGAGATCAAGAAGGCACTGAGCAGGTAATTTATCCTGAATAATATACTTATCAAGGCATTAAGACAAAATACAATTTTTAGCCACTCAGTATTTAGAAATTATTACATTCATTAATTCATTTACAAAGAGAGAGAAGGTGTGTGTGTGCATGCATACATTTGTGTGTGTGTGATTTGGATTTTTAACATAGCTTTAACAATTTTCCAGTCGTATCACTACAATGTCTGCAGTGTGTCAGTTTATAGTGATGTCTAACACTGGGGCATCATGCCGCAGACATTTAACATCATGTCCCACCAGTCCCATTATCCTGACACCAGGCTGACCAGTCCTAACACCAACCTCTTATTGCTGAGCATCTAGCCAGGCGGCTGTTAGTACAATTTTTATAAATCTTTGGCCAGGGTTCGAACCCACGACCTCCCGCATCCAAGATGGACTATCTAACCACTTAGGCCACAGGAGTGGTCCAGAGAGATTTTAATCAGTTTATTGATTCAGCCCAAAAAATACTGCAAAATATACAAATAAGATCTTCCAAGTTTTCAGTATACTAGAAATGTTACTTATTTGATAAATTGGGTACCATACATACATGCTTATAAGTCAAATTAAATAGCAAACTACACAGATCCAGATCTACCATCGCATAAAATGTGCCAGGAGATCTGGGTCTTTGGAGTTTGTTAGGACCCTTATTTTAATTGTTTTAAGATTGTATCAAAGTTATGAAACAATTTTGTTTCTTTCTTTTATCAGACTTATGACTGGACTGAGGATGCTGACGAGTTTGAAGAGAGAAACATTTACTTTTGTCCAACACAAGGCAATGTAGTGTTTGCCAGTGCTTATGATGGCTGGGGTTTTACGTAAGTTTTAACCTTATTTTGTTGAATATATTTTCTTGTTATTTACAGTTAAAGCTGTGTTTAATGGTCACCCAGGGGCTTGTTAAAATTGGCCTAATTGAGAAAGTGGCTTTTATAAATAAATAATTACGGAAAGTATGATTGCAAAATGACTTTAGTCTTTCTTATTGGCTTATCAACTTACAGGTTGTTGTAGTAGCGTGGTTATTGTTACTGGTCTTACCATATTCGCTGGCCAAGGTTCTGATGTGATAACCCTATGTACACCTGGCAGATTGAACAAGTATTGGTGCTTTGTCCTAACAACATCTATTGGATTTCATGAGTTGCCTCCCTGGTATGTTATGCCAACTGACCAGTATTGTGGTGCATTGTACATTTGCCGAAAATGGTGGGGGCAGTTGACCTAAAAAGGATACATTGGAAGTCAAACATTGAAAAGTATTGCTATGTACCAGAGGGAAGCCATTACAGGTGTATTTGAATGAAAAGTATTTGTGCAAACACAGAGAGGCACTGGAAAGTTGCTTATTTATCAGTCCATTCAGGTTGTGTGTTCCATTTGTATCGATCATGCAGGAACAGTGTTCTGATTTGAACAACCTAATTTTGATTGGATGTGGTGGCTTGCTGCTGCATCCAATTAAATTCACAGACCCAATCACACTGGAACCTTGGCTAGCGAAGATTTTGTGTGTGTGTGTGTGTGTGTGTGTGTGTGTGTGTGTGTGTGTGTGTGTGTGTGTGTGTGTGTGTGTGTGTGTGTGTGTGTGTGTGTGTGTGTGTGTGTGTGTGTGTGTGTGTGTGTGTGTGTGTGTGTGTGTGTGAGAGGGAGAGAGAGAGAGATCTGCAAATTTTCCATGCTATGTGGATTGAACATGGTATTAAATACCATTATCAAATATTTTTTTTATTAATTAGCAGTTTAGTAAACTTTTGATTTGTTAAACCATCAATCTATTAGCATCATTGTTAATGACTTGCCATTTTCCTTATCTTAAGCATCCATCATTTTGCTGAACTGTTTGCAAAGAAATTGGGAGTGAACTCTGCAGTTCTTGAGAAGACCTTATGGGGTGATTTTTACTTGAACTCTAAGTTGAAAAGAATCCAGAAGGGTGCCCAGGTATTTAGAAATTAATTTCAAACATAGAAAATGGTAGTTATCAGTCTTCATGACCTATAATATTTGTGACTGTTTAATGGACAATAGTGTTGATATTAGTTGTGATGAAACCACATGGTCAATAAACATATCAAATTAAAAGGTACAAAAAAAACTAACATTTTCACTGATTGTAATCTGTTAAGGTATAAGTCTTAAATGATTTTAAACACAAAAACATTTAGTAATTTTGCATATAGAGGTTTTTCCATCATTTAACTTGAAAAAAATATAATGTGAAATATTTTTGGTGCAAAATAATTTACCCCCTCCCCTCTCAATTTGCCTCAGCATTTTTACAAAGATATCATAATTAAGTTTAAAATTTCATAATATGTATAAAAATAGCACTTAGAGTGGAAATGGTAATGAAACTTGTAAATGCCACATTGTAGCAGTCATGCTAATCCAACTTAAGCTTAAAGACCATTTCTGCCAGTTTTTCTGTATGGATGCCCAAAAAATGTGAGTGCATGAAAGTAAAGCCTCTGTGACTTTTATATGAAATTGAATTTAGAGATTGAGTCTTCCATTTTAATGTTTTGAAAATATTAATAGTATTTTAACTGTTGTAAACAGAGTTTTACCACTGCCAGGAAAACTAACACTATTACCTTGAAATCAAAAAATACAAAATTGTTATCCCATTTAAAAATATTAAATTTTGTATACAGTTATCCAAAATAAGATTAAGACAGTATGTGACACTATCATAATGTCATAATAACATAAGACAGACAGTGTATCACACTGAGTATCAGGATGTCACAGTAATATAAAACTGTGACATTATATCACACTGAGTATCAGCATATCACAGTAAGATAAGACTATGACAGCTATATCACACTGAGTATCAGGATGTCACAGTAACATACGACTAAGACTGTGACATATCATACTGAGTATCAGGAAGTCACAATAACATAAGACTATGACAGTATATCACTGAATATCAGCATATCACAGTAAGATAAGACTATGACAGTTATATCACACTGAGTATCAGGATGGCACAGTAACATAAGACTATGACAGCTATATCACACTGAGTATCAGGATGTCACAGTAACATACGACTAAGACTGTGACATATCATACTGAGTATCAGGAAGTCACAATAACATAAGATTTTCTAAAAGTTTATTATAGATTTTACTGGAAAAACTGTTGTCATTTAGATAATCAGAAATTGTTATTGTAGTATGTTAATGAGAAATTACAAATGTGTTTGTTATAATTTGTTTTCTATTTTTAGTCAAAAGCTAAGAAGCCCCTGTTTGTACAGGTTGTTCTGGAGAACATCTGGGCTGTTTATGATGCCGTCATGGTCAGAAAGTAAGAATTGCTACTTATGCTGATTTACTTGCTTGAATGTTTAAATTAGCAGTCACAAAAGGCAAAGATACTAGCAGTGACCAAAACATATTGATGTCATACTGAACACTTTCAAGCGTTAACATGCCTACATGATTTGTAGCATTCAGAAATGGCAGTACACTGTCAAAGACCAATGCATAAGAATTTAATGCTGAACACTTTTTCAGGTGAAAACATAACTCCATTATTTGCAAAATTATATCACAATAGTAACTTTAAAAGACGATTTATGAAATACCAGGAGAGCATACCCCTACCTGAATATTCTGATTGCTTTAATTACAAATTGATAGCCTGCATTGTGTAAGTACCATTTTTTCCTTTTAATAAGATGTGTTTGTTGGGTAGATTTGAGATTTGCATTTAGAAAAGGATTTCCTGTTTTGTTTGTTAGCTTTACTGGTCATAGACTGGAAGAGCATATGGGATGGTCTGTTGTCTATCATCCATCGTTTGTCTATTAGCGCATGTTTGTAATATCTACTTCTCTTAAACTACTTGGATTATTGCCTTGAAACTTTACACACACACATTCATCCCATGGTCTAGTTGGTCCTGAATGAAAATGGTGCCACTTGGAAATCCAATATAGCCACCACAGTGGCCACCTTGAAGATTTTGTTATTGCCACTCCTTCAGAATGGTTGGTCATATCAAAATTGGGTTTTCATTTAGAGACTTCTTACATGTCTTGAAAATGGGGATGATCTAATGTCAAAATGGCAGGACCAAATTTTTAAAAAAAATTTATTCCTGAAGAATATTAACAATGGTTTCAGCACTTCAGTTAAAAGAAGAAATGGACTTTCTTGAATTATTGGAAATTCTTAGCAGCCAGTTAATCATGGGTTCCTTTGTTTTATGAAATAAATGGCATATTGACTTCTGATTAGTACTGTGATAATGGTTTTACTTTTTAAATTTAGTGCTGTCTGTGGTGTATAGGCTGGCTGATTGCACACACATTTTGGCATCACCATATTTAAATCTTGTTTATTCAGTGCATTTTAGGAAGGCATTGTTTCTGTATTCTTCACTTTTGGATATTATCAGAATGTCTTCTAGCCCTCTCTTCAACCTCACCCACTTTTCAGCCCTCTACAGCGTAATACATAATACTGTTTAGGAGCGATAAGTACTCATAATCGTGATAATTATTTATAGAGAAAATACAAATATATATAATATCCATTGCTAATAACTGGCCTAATCAAAGGTTTAGATTTAATAGAGCCAGTATTGAAGTAGCATTTTTGATTTGTCTTTATAATGCTGGTTGTGCAAAGCGGAGTTGTTGTTCAGAGGTCACTAGGGTATTACTTAAAAGAAGTAATTCGAAAGTAATCTATTTTTAGACTGTCATAACTTTTGCTAGGAACAAACTTACTGTCCTATATCAGTGTTTTCAAAGCATCTGTCATGTGTATACATCACAAGAATTTGGAATGTGTTGAAATTTGATGGACATTATTTGCATCAACATGTGTATATAGTTCTGCCATCAGACTGATGAGTTTATTCAGATATAGGACAATTCTAGTGTGTTCACCAGTCGTAAAGCTTTTGGTGAATTGTTCTGCAGCTTGGCACGCAGTCTTAACAGTGGAACATCAGCATATGGTTCTTTTGGTGAATTGCCCTGCAATTTGGCAGGCATTCTTAACAGTTGAACATCAGCATATGGTCTGTCATTATGCTCCATCGAGATTTTATATATCAGCATGAAACCTATCAATTTTGGGATAAAAAGGTCAAAGTTCAAGGTCAGTGACAGGAAGATAAATGATTTCTGAAGAAACTTCAGTTATCAATCATGTATCTTCATCAGAGTTTGTGGTTGTCTTATCTGTTGGATAAGGAAGAAGCCCTTTGATCTTGGGTTAGAGGGTCAAGGTCTCATCAACTGTTTGTAGGCTGGCTCAGAATGTAACTTGGTAACTTATTCATTAATTAAAAAGTTAATTAGATTTTTCCACCATTGTGAAGTAGATTCCATGTGACACATAGATGGTATACATGTGTATGTGTGTGCATGCATATGTGTCATCTTTTTGATGAATTGCTTTGAATGTTGGGTAATATCATTGTCATAAGATGAACATGTGATATTGTTCTGTCATTTTTATTTGCTGTTTTAAGTTGGGCTCATTATGTTATGACATTATCTTTCCATATCCATATCCCCCTGCAGATGTCCCAGAAATGCTTAATCAAGCGTATTTGGATGCAAATTTTTTATCTGGGAGGCAGAAAATCACTTATGCAGGAGTCCTTCATATGGATGTAATAGCTGGAGGGCAGATTTAAAGACTTGCTAGTCCTGCTTCAGCAGGTTTTATTTAGTTGGTGTGTCTCATACCATAACCATGCTACTTTACCTCAAGGTGAAGGTCATAACTATTGAAAATGTAACTCAGACTTATACCCTTATCTGGAGTGTAAATTTTAAACCATTGAAGATATTTTATTGAACTTTAGCCATATATATGTGTTGACTTAACAGTGTCTTTCCACCTGCCTCAGGGTCAAGGTTACAGGGATAATGTGGATCACTGTCCTGTTTCCTTATCCAGGCTTTTAGTTTTGACTCCTACAGACAATTTGACGAAATTTTAACCAGATCCACACCTTATGATACAAAGTCAAAAAGTTCCAATGATAATCCCAAGCTTGATGACGAGCATACCCTCCATTTTTAAAACATTTGGGCAAATGATTTTTTTGGATAATTTTTTCTGATAATTGTCCATCCTCTGTTTTATTCATTGTGAATGTTCTTTTGCATATTCATATATATATATATATATATGCTGTTCAAGATTTATTGTTCTTTTCTTCTTGTACTGATGATTCAGACGGGTGGGGGCATCCAGTGTTGTGGATACTGGACACTTTTATTGTTTCGAAATAATATTAAGACATGACAGGATTTTATTCCATACAATGTGAGACATATTTTTCATTGCTATACATTGACCAAAAGTTCTTTATGAATGAGTCTTAAATTAGGAATAAGCTTTAAGTAGATAGGAGTCATAAAATTTGTCACAGTTTGAAATTGTTTCATTTTAATAGAACAAAACTGAAATATAATTATGCAGCCATTTCGTTGATGTAAGTTGTGATTATTCTGAAAATTTAAGAGCATTACAGCCATTTTGATTTTTGATTGGATTTGCTTTGATATACATAAGTGATGAGCATGTTTGGGAATTAGGTTTCATATTAACTTCATTCATAAATCATTTTTCCTTTCAGAGACAAAGAAATGATAGAGAAAATCATCAAGTCCCTTGATTTGAAGATATCTGCTCGGGATTTTCGGCACAATGATTCCAGGGTCCAGCTACAGGCTATTATCAGTCAGTGGTTACCAGTTTCTTCTGCTGTTTTGTGTAGGTTTACTATCTTTTTTTTAACTGTATTGATCATAGAGTTTGTCTGTTGTCCAGCCATTATCCTTCTTTCTATTAGCACAAGTCTGTTATCACTACTGCTTCTAAACTACTTGGAGGATTACGAAGAAACTTGCATTCATTCCAAGGTCCAGTTGGTCCTAAAAGAAAATGGTGCCAATTGGACTTTCAGTTTCGAAACTCTTACTTCCCCTGAATGAATGGTCAGCATAGGTTTTCACTTAAAAGACTTTTATGATGTCTTGTTGGCCCTAATTGAAAATGGTGATGGTGCTGATCTGATATCCTGTATGGCTACCACAGCAACTGTCTTTCGAAAATCTTGTTATTATTTCTCCACATAAACTGAAAATCATATTGACATGGTGTTTTTATGGGGGGTTTCACCAGAATTTTTATGATGTCTAGTTGGTCCTGGATGAAAATTGTGCTGATCTGACATCAACTATGACTACCATGTTGGTCATCTTGAAAATCTTTTTATTGCTACTTCTCCTAGACGGATGGTCATATTGACATGGGAGTTTCACCAAAAGACTCTTTGATGTTGAGTTGGTCCTAAGTGAAATTGGTGCTAATGTGACATCCATTATGGCCACCCCCTTGAAAATCTTGTAATTGCTATTTCTCCTAAACAGAAAGTCATATCAACTGCACTTTTCAGTAGAACACTTCTTATGGTCCTAAAAGAAAATTATGCTAATCTGACATCCAATATGGCTGCCACAATGACCCTCTTGAAAATGTTGTTATCAATATTCCTCCTGACTGGATCGTAATACTGACATGGGATTTTCATCAGAAGACATTTAATGATGTTAGTTGGTCCTAAAGGAGCTGACATCCAATATGGCCCTCACAGTGGCTAATTTGAAAATCTTGTTATTACTCAAGAATATCAGAGCTGATGTGAAGAGCTCAATAGTTAAAAAGATGAATTGGTCTTATCAATGATTTCTTGAAATTCCTTTCAATTGGTAGAGTATCAATCCCATCTAGGGACTCTTGTTCTTGCTGAAGAGGTGTAATCGAGGCATTGAGCTCAACACTTTGTTCATATTGTTTTCTTTGTTGTTGTTGCAATGGTTGTTTTTGTTGACATAAGTTTTTGTATTTGCTAGTACTGCCATTTCTCTTGAACTGTTGTATATATAGTTATGAAATTTGAGCAGTATAATCATCTTGAGAAATACCACTCACCCCTAACAAAATCAGGTAACATAAATGTGCTTGCCTTGACTTCCATCTCACCTCTGTCAGCATGGGTTCGACTCTTGGACTTGGCCAGTGTAGGTATGTGAGAAAGCATGCCACTAGCTTCCTGTGGGTTGGTGGTTCTTCCTTAAGCTTTCCTAGGTTTTTCCTCCTCCAGACATGCTGGCTACCATATATAGCATATCATGTGTTGAAAAATGGCATTAAACCCACAAAAAAAACCAACCACTTAGCTCAGCCACAGAATTATGCAAAAAAAACTGAAGACATTTGAATTAATTAAGATTTATTCATCATCACCATGGACTATGTATTCATTTTCTTGAAGGAAATTTTAATTAAATTACGAAACTTATTTTGCCTTAAAGTTGACTTTGTAAGAGAATAAGAAATGACTTTTCATTTAAATTTATTTATCTTTCCAAATTGCCAAATACACTGATATAGTGCACCCACAAACACATCATTGTTTCATTCAAAAAGTTGCTCTTTGAAGATTATTATTTTTGTGTTTATTTTAAAGCTATTGTGGTTGAGAAACTACCATCCCCTCTAGACATGAGTGAAGAAAAGGTGGAAAAACTTATGTGTAGCCAGTCTAGGCGTTTTGACTCCTTTCCAGTGGAAACACAGAAGCTCAAAAAAGGTGGGTGTAAGGAAGAAACACTTGCAGGTCAAACCTCAAACTCTATTAACTGTATTTACATTTAATCTTTTTATTCAAAAATACTTTGCAGGTTGTAAGTAAGGAAAACAGCAATAATTACTGCATTGGTTATGAGTTCCAAAGTAAATATTATCAGGGGATTCCTCCTTCTAGAAGACCACCACAATAGTTTTTCAGCATCAGACTTCATTGGACTGTGGAATAGAGTGCATTTCTTTGCCAATAGTAAATGGAAAATGATGGGATTTGGCACCAGTCTCTCAATCCTAGGGGAACCACTTTTGTCTGACTTAAGCTAGGCAAGTAATTTTAGCACCTTATTCCAATTTTTATTGTCCCAGACACATACAGAGATACCAGTGCTTGGACTTTCGATTTAACTCATTTTATATTTCACTACAAAACAGAAGAATAGTATTTGATCAGTTAAGTGAAAATAAATTCTTAATAAATGAGTTAAAAAAGAATATAAGACTTTTACAGCTGATGCCAATATTGCCAATAATGGAAAATGCTTTAACAACTTTGTTCCGAAACCATTTGGCAGTATCTGACCAAATTTGACAGAAAGCATTCTGTCTTGGTGAGTTTTCAGTTTATACCAATGATTCCAATCTGTCACATAATATGGCTTCTGTTATTTAAAATAGTGAAAACTTAGTAACTTCTTTGGAAGAAAAGCTAAACCAGTTTTGATCATATTTGACAGAAAGTGTCCTAACTTGAATACCTTTCAGATTTATACAGATGATACTGTTTTGCCATCAGATATGGCTGCTGTTACTGAAAATAGAAGACCTTTGCACAACTTGATCTCAACAAACTGCTGAACAGAATTTGACCCACTCCAACACAACGCATCATGACACATTCTCCTTTCAATACTGGACCAGTGAAACTGATATGCCATCAGATATGCATGAAGATACAAAAACTTGAGAAAACTCGAATTGTTTTTGTAACATATGCAGTTAATGGCATTGGAAGAAATTTCAAGAAGAAACATTCCTACTGTCCCAGAGTTGATGGCCAATTGCTCGTGCATTTGAATGTTAGGAAGGTGTCAGGTAGATCTTAGGATCACCTGGACCTCTTGTTATGTTGCTTTTATTAAAATGCAAAATTACACACACACACACACATATTTCTTCTTATTGCAAGAGTCCCCCAATTTGTGGTATGTAGAAAGATAATGTGGCAATAAATAGCATTTTCTCCATTTTCCGGAAAAAAAATCTAATTTAGTTGAAGATATTATGGAACTTATTTCAATTTGGGAGCCTCCTATAAAAATCAGTTTATATTTTCCACAAAACTTCTTGATATATATTTATAAAGAAATATTTTGGTTCCTATTTGGATATATAATGTATCCTAAGAAAAGTACATGTCAGTGCACATTGCAACAGGACTGTGGCAAAGGGAGGTAATCTGGGATCATTACACAGGCTCTTAATCTGTATAACATATTCAAAATTCTGCATTTCTCAAACATTACTCAATGTCACTGAATGTGCTTACATAAAATTAGTATCACTTGCCTTTTTTTTCTTTAGAAAGGCATGTGTCTTGCTAATGTTTATTTGAATGGTGTGCATGTATAGTGATTGCTAATGTTTGTATGAATGGTGTACATGTACAGTGATTGCCAAATGTTTGTATGAATGGTGTTAATGTATAGTGATTTCCAAATGTTTCTATGAATGGTGTGCATGTACAGTGATTGCATTATGTGTATGTGAATGGTGTGCATTTACAGTGATTGTATTATGTGTATATGAATGGTGTTCATATATAGTGACTGCCAAATGTTTATATGAATGGTGTGCATGTACAGTGATTGCATTATGTTTATGTGAATGGCATGCATGTACAGTGATTGCATTATGTGTATGTGAATGGTGTTCATGTATAGTGATTGAATTATGTTTATATGAATGGTGTGCATTTACAGTGATTGCATTATGTTTATATGAATAGTGTGCATGTACAGTGATTGCATTATGTTTATATGGATGGTGTGCATGTATGGTGATTGCATTATGTTTGTATGAATGGTGTGCATGTACAGTGATTGCATTATGTTTATATGAATGGTGTGATTGTATAGTGATTACATTATGTTTATATCAATGGTGTGTATGTACAGTGATTGCCAAATGTTTGTATGAATGGTGTACATGTACAGTGATTGCTAAATGTTTATATCAGTGGTGTGCATGTACCATGATTGCATTATGTTTATATGAATGATGTGATTGTATTGTGATTACATTATGTTTATATGAATGGTGTGATTGTATAGTGATTACATTATGTTTATATGAATGTTGTGCATGTACAGTGATTACCAAATGTTTATATGAAAGGTGTGGATGTACAGTGATGGCCAAATTAAAGGGATGTAAATATTGGAAACTACTTCTCCATTTTCACAGATTTTACTTTTCGACACCTCTGAGATACCAAACATTCCCATTTGTCATTAATGAAATACCAAGTTAAATATTTTATCAGTTGTCAAAAGAAAATGCTTCCTTGACAGTTTGTGTCTTTGTACCTTTGGTGAATAGAGATCCACCTGTAGAAAAATCAATCAAACATTAGAGTGTGTGTGTGTGTGTTTTGGAATTGTTAAGTAGCTTTAATAGTTTTGCAGTCATATCACTATGATTCCTGCAGTGTGGCAGTTTATAATAATGTATAGCACTGGGGCATTGTGCCGCAGACATATAGCATCTAGCATCATGTCCTAACATTAACCCTCTTAATGCTGAGTGCCAAGCGAGGCAGCTGCATGTACCATTTTTATAACTCTTTGGTACAACTCAGCTGGGATTTGAACCTGTGACATCTTGCATCCGAGGTGGACAATCTAACCACTAGGCCATTGGAGCAGTGCAACATTAGAGAAAATGAATGAAAATTTAGGAAAAATCAGAAAACAAAATTATCATGAATAATAGCTAAGTTACAGAAGCAAGGTACCAAAACTGCAGATCATGATCAAGTGACCTTGTTTAGTAGTGTGGTTTTGTTTAGGTTGTACCTGGTTTAACAAAATGTTGAAAAATGCAATATTTTTATACAAACTTTGTTTTGTTTTGTTTTTTAAAACTGTAAATGTTTCATTGCAGTACTTTAATCATCTTGTTCCACTTGTGAATGTCGGGTATCTTTAATCATTCATTTATGTGTGTGAATTTACAACCGATAGATTTTATGGTTTCATTAATAACTCTGCTGAGAAAATGCATCGTACAGCAGTTTATTATGCTATCCTTGTAAGCGTGTTTTTAAAGACTAAAACTACCACAACAAATAACTTGTTCTTAAATAATACAAATTCAGTCTAACCGACCGATACAGCGGGTAGGAAAGTGGTGGGTCATATTTTATCTAGGTCCTTTTCCACTGGGTCTCTCTGTTGCTATAGGGCACAGATAACTCATTCATTTCCCATGGATCATTATAACAATGTTTCTCCAAATTACCATACTTTCATGTTAAGACCAGCAGATCACGTTTACAACCTACGAATGATTTATCAGAGGAAACATTAAAATGATGAAAATTATATGCCATGCAGTTCATTTTTGAGAAAAAAGTAGGTGCACTGCATAAATGTCTGGTCCATTAGGGTCACCCTGTTTACATCCAGTAATTGCTGCATGGCCACAGTGATAACATGGAGATGGTTCTGTTCAAGCCTTGGGCCCTGGGTGGCTGAGTGGTCTAAAGCACTTGCCCTTACTGATCACTGCGATCTCACCACTGTCTGCATGGATTTGAGCCTTGAGGTCAAGCTAAGTGAGAAAGCTAGACAGTAGCTTCCTATGGGTCGGTGGTTCATACTGGGGTTTCTCCATGTTGTTTCTCCACCAGTTATACTGGTGGACATGTACAGACAGCCTATCATGCTGAAAAATGGCGTTAAACTCAAAACAACAATCAAGTTTAGTATGTGTATTACAGACCATTTATCTATGTGTAGGCATCTTCTGAAAAATTGTTTTTTTTTTCCCCTGTTAATTATTTGCATCCAATTGGCAGCCATCATTCTTTTAAATACTGTATTTAATATACCACCACACGTACACCGGTTCTGTAGGTAATACAGATGCCTTTGGCCAATTTAAACTATTTGTAATCATTTATATTTGGTTGCTAGCAAAGTATTTTAAATTTTATTTGGTGGCTGCAGTCATTAGTAAATTTGTGGTTTTGGTGTGGGGTGTTGAATTCTTATTTTTTTAAAATTTATTCATGTCATTTCAGTGTTTATGGAATGTGACTCCAGTGAGGAGGCACCAGTAATACTGTTCGTATCAAAGATGTTTCCAGTGGAGAAGAAAGCCCTACCACAGAACAAGCAGAGGTAAGTACATTAGCATCGTGAGTTAAATTGTCATGACTACACTCATTTTTGTTGTTGTTTCTCCTTTGAATACATCCCCCAATCACATTACATTAGGAATATTAGCCAGCTACCTTGCGAATCCAGCCCTACTAAAAGACAAAAATTTGTCTTTCCCTGTCTACATCAGTAGACAAAGGGCAGTAACTCTTTCCCATTACCTCTCCTTGATACCACCATGTTTGTCACCAGTTTTTAGCTTTGCTGCTGTACTACATGTCATACAATTTATTCTACAAGAATCCAACCGTATTTGTTCCTGTGGGCACATCCAATGTTCATGTTGGATTTATTTTGCAGATTTATTGATCTACTTAATGTAGGTTGTATGCATTATTTTACAACTTCTGCCAATTTTTGAGTGATTTTTCACTTGTCGGGACTTGTTTCAAGATTATATATTTTATGCATTGACGTGGTTCCTACAACCTTACAAAAATCTTTGAATTTGAATTGGCTGCCTTGAAAACTTCATGAATTTGGAAAAAGTAGGTTTTATCCCTGAAAAATCCATCAGTTTGTTTAAAAATTCCTAGAGTTGTTCCCAGAACTCCTTGCATTTACTAGAAGGAATGGAGAACTTCAAAATTGATTAAAATAAATTACTTTTTAAATCCAGAATTTTTTTATTTACATATTTCCAGAAATAAATAAAAAGGGATAACATTGGTTGGATCAGATCAAAGGACACATGATACATGCTGTTGCCAGATGGATTAACATCCCTTTGCTACAGAGGCATGCTAAAAAAATTGTGTCCTTCTACTTTTGTACCTGTTTTGCCATGATAAATGAAGTAACATG
>JAECUM010066278.1:0-20640 GCA_016617855.1 Megalonaias nervosa | reverse complement strand
AAAAAAAAAATCAACAACGATAAAAGCAAAACAATAAAAACAAACAAATAAGCTAAACACGCCGGTATTAAGCCCTATCTCAGCAAGCGCCTGCTATAGTTACTTTACATAATGCAGCATTTAGGTACTCGGCAATACACCATGATCCCATTGGAGGGAACTACCTCGAAATCAATTATAAAACTGAAGGAAAGTTAGAGCCACATATAACCAGGGATTCGGAGTTCCCTGTGGATATTCCACTTATTAACAGTCATCTTATTTCTTGAAACTGTCAAAGAGGTATAACTCAATGAACAGGTTTATCAAGTCAACCAGCAAATTACTTCCCTTGTATGCTCACGCTTTCCAGATGTTCATAATAGTTTTATGTTGCTCTCAACTGCGCGGTCTGGCCTAGACGGGTATTGAACCCGCAACCCTTTGATTACGAGTTCATCGCTCTACCGATGGAACCACCGCGGCTTCCCAATACTCAAATGAATTCAAAAGGGAATGTTATTTGAAGCAAGTGTTTCTTCTTACACAGAACGGAACTTAACACCAGAAAGTTGACTCTACATGTAATAACAGATGCAGTTTGAGCAAACCAATACAGCTCATGAGGTCGTTATTGGTACGCTGTTAAGACAAAATTAAAACAAAATTTTCTACACGGATAATAATAATAATAACCATAATAATAATAATAATAATAATAATAATAATAATAATGATAATAATAATAATAATAATAATAATAATAATTATTTTTATTATTATTATTATTAGTAGTAGTAGTAATAGTTGTAGTCATATTAATGGTGCGTGTTATTTGGCCTGATCATGGTAACCATGGGTAAGTACATCCTACGAGAGAGAGAGAGAGAGAGAGAGAGAGAGAGAGAGAGAGAGAAAGAGAGAGAGAGAGAGAGCGAGAGCGAGAGAGAGAGAAATTGAACTAAGCATCTGTCATTATTATTAGAAGACGGTCTACAAAGATTTTATTTTCCATAAGGACAATGTGCAGCGTGTTACTATTATCTCTTGTCACAATTATAACTGGCCGTGTTTTCAGAGTAGGCGAGAATTGTATAACATGTCCGTATCAGACTGCGAAAGACAATAGATAATTCTCATATAAACAGTAGGAGCAAAACAATACACATGTGATGGAGTTTTTCATGGTAATTAAAGTAGCCAATTCACATTAAAGTAGCCAATTCACAAACTATCGTTAAATTCAATTTCTTCTGCGGTCTTACTTTGTTAGAAAGATTGCGATGGATCATAATAAATTTTAAACGCAGTGCAAATCCATCTTTTAATTTTAAACAAAGTTTTAACGGCATTTCTTCTTTGGAGTACTCTGTATGTTAGATTCTTAATTAAGAGCTGGAGACTTCTAAATAGGTCCAAGGGAAACAACGTTCTAACAATTACACCCTTAATATACATACTATGAGCCATTGGTATACCTTTTCTACCTGTTGTTGGTTGATTTCTCTTGCATCATACAGTACTTAATAATCAGGCTATCTCCGAATAGCAAATACACCAAAAACAGAACATGTAATTGTATTTCCTCTCCCTGTCACAGCATTGATAAGTAGCTTGTATAAAAGGCTTTAATACAATGCTATAACATTTAATAGTTGCATGAGTCGTTGTGATTTTTGTGCCGTCTCCTTTAGCAGAAGCAATAGGCAAGCAATCATTCCAACAGCTATGGTTAAGCATTTGATCAATGTTTTTCTTTATGATAGTTACAAAACCTTGGATGGATAACTGGCATGTTTGGACTGAAGAATATTATGTGTTGCTCTTTCATGTTTATGAATCCCAGATCATTTGTTCGTGAGGCAAGATGATTATTTCATAATCTTGATTAAAGTTTCAATCAATAATTATTTTATCAAGTCAGTATTCACAAAACGTTGGATGGATAATTCAACAGTTCAGACAGTAAAAGTAGTAAGTTACCTAGGTTCGTGTCCATTTATCCACACCATCCATCTTTTACTGCATCAATGTCAGGGCCGTTTGAAGATTATTTAAAAAAAAAATAAGTCCATCAATTCCAAAGCTTTCAAAAATTGTTGCAACTTTACAAATTGGAGGCTTTGCTCTTTTATCTCCATGAACTCACATACCTTTCTTCAAATCTGAGCAAGGTCAATGTCTATTTTAAAATCGTAATTAAATTTTCGGTTAAAGTTTATCTTTATGGCTACGCATCCCAACCAGTAGATATCAATGACCGACGCGAGAGACAACCAAACCAGTTTACACCCATTTAATCTGGATGAAGTCATGCAGTCATTCGTGCAATATCACTATCTAGGGATAATGTGTATTTCTGGATATGATGCAATTGATTTCAAACATAAGAAAAGATATTCCAAAAGGAGATAAGCAAACATAATAGCAAGATGGCGAAAATAATACGGCAAGAGGAAAGAATACATTATATATCTGATGTGGGCAAGTAAACTAATTTGTTTTCGGCTAGAGTAACAGAAATATCTCATTAACTTTACAACGCAAATCTACAAAGATTCACCACATATATAGAAAATATGAGGACAAAAAAAAAAAAAAAAAAAAATCAAAACAGAAAATGGTGCCGAAATATTAAAGCTGCTGAATTATAATCACTAATAGGAATGGATGAAGTTAACATTGTCCTTAAATCAATGAATTATTGAATTGAGCTATTGACTTATTGCATTTGAATTATTGTAAAAATGTTGCAAATTGATGAAAATACACATTTTCCGTGTACATAAGTGTCCTGTATGCATAGTTATAAAAAACAGAGACAATTTATCGGGCGAACAGAGTATAAGTTAAGATTTTGCCGAAGCTAAGCAAGGGTTACAATAACACTCACATATCAATTCACATGACTATGTTTATAGTCAGAAGGGAGGAAAGTATAATTCTTATGGACCAATCTATTCGGTGACCAAGTCATTTACAAGACTTGAAGGGAGAGGACATGGAAGTTACGTTTTACGAACAAGTGTTATCTCTATACGATTAACATGATGACGTATAAAGTTGAAGAAAAAAATCGCACCAAAATATACTAAATGGTATGAAGCATGTGCTAGCAAAATGGAAATTATCTGATGAATCATTTTACAACTGAGAACAGGATGAAAATAGTATGGCAATAACATATATGATGGAGGAAGTGCAATACACAGAAGTATGAAGAGCCTGAAAGGTGTTATTGCTGTGTTGTTTTGTTTTTTAAGAAAAGATAATGAAGGGGCCCCGAGTGGCCCAGTGGTCTAAAGCGATCACCGTTAATGATCACTGCCATCTTACATCTGTCTGCGTGGGTTCGAGTCTCGGGTTCGGACAACGTGGGTATGTGAGAAAGCTTGCCGGTAGCTTCTCGTGGGTTTTTCCTGCACCATTTATACTGACCGCCATATATAGCCATCTTGTGCTGAAAAATGGCGTTAAACCCTATAACAAGAACAAGAACAACAACAAAAAGGTAGTGGTTTGCTAGAATGTGATATGTATCAAATAAAACAGAGCGTACAGATTCATGGAGTTCAAACATGCACGGCATACAGCTTTATGATGATCACTAAACAACAGCAAACAAAGAAGTACATACAAAACCACAGCAGGTAAGTAACCAAATTTAAAGATTAAAAGCGTGATAAGTCTACTCCAATGTGAACAGTGTCGTAGGAGTGTAATGCTGAAAGTACTGAAGAAATGAAGGCAAAATAAACATTCGACAGGATGAAGTTGATTCAAACAGCATCTTGAAAAGCTGTAACATAAATATGATGTTAAAAAACTATAAAACGGATCACCGAGATTGTGAACATATTGAAAGGAAATGTAAATCAGTTATTTTGATTCAGTCATAGAATATTTAAACCTCTTTAAACTTTCATCCCAAAAAGGTATAGAAATCGTGTCAACTACGCCATTAACTAAGCATTTGTCTTAGACAAGATTCATGCAATGTATAATTTCTTTCGATTCATAAACCAGTCTGCTGAAAAGAATTATGAAATGTCTAACCAAAACCAACTGAAAGAGGAACAATGTGCATACCACATGGTGTGTAAATATACAGACTTTGATCATATCATTTTTGTTTTTAAAACCGCAATCTGACATCGGATAGTATTTGAGATGAAACCACTATAGTATAGATCAAATTGCATATTGTGAACAAAGTTGTTGAGTACTGTTACAAGCCAGGGGTCATTGCATGACCGAGCGGTGTCAAATCCTGGCGTGATTCCCGCTTGAAGTCATAAGTTTACCCCAAATTTCAAAAGACTTCTATACAACTTCATTTGTAAATTAAAGCCCGACGTGTCCTTTCTATACATAAATTTAACTCTGTTCAACGCAAGACCACAGATCTTCCAACTTGCCAAATATATAGCAACCGCGCATCTGTATGGTTTCTCTTCATCAACTTTCTGTACCGTCAGCAGTCCACGCCGTAGAAACTCTACAACTATCCCTTAACACAGGAAACTATTTTAACTACGCCACCTTAGGCCAGTCAATCCATGGTTTCAAGGCACATTACGCCAGTACAACTGCACCAAATTCCAATAATCAAACAAGTAATCACACAAATCTAAGAATTCCTTAAACGGGGCGCTATAACCAATGCGCTTGCTCCAAATTTATTACAGTACATTGTAAAATCTTATAAATCACATTAGATAATAGTGTTCGTAGAAATGGAAAAAACGTAAATATCAGACGTGTAAATAGCGTTAAATCAAGTGAAAAATGACATTATAGTGGATGTAATGAAGAAATTAGACAGGTAAGTTTAGAAATGAAAACAATTAGTAAATAATTAATATATTAACACAAGTAAAAATATTAGCACAAGGAAAAGTAATTTAATAAAGGTAAACAGTGTTCAGCACAATAATTCGTTTGACGTAATTCTTGATTTGGAAGAATTAAAACTTTATCGAATAGAAGCATAATTCATATTCAGAAAAATATTGGTATGGAACCTTGCAACTGCTCTGCAATTCAATTTATTGCAATTATGTAGTTAACTAACTATATCCAAGTTAATAAAGTAGACGCATTTAGCGAGATATAAATTTTCCACAGAAAGAAATTATTTTGAAATGGAAACATTTAGCAGCTTTGATACCAACGTTTTAAAATTTGTCAGTGTTGATACTAATACAAATCTCAGTGTGATATGGATTTGGCAGAATCAGTAGATCTGGGTGGGGTACATTTATGTGATAGTTAGATGAAAATGAACGTAGTATGAACCACCGTATATACATTACACGATTGTATTCAAAGTGATAGCATACAAGTTGAATCTTAGAATAAGTGCCTAATTCGTTTAGAAATTTTAAATGCAAGAGATGTATATTGTATCATAGCGTTCCTTCTTGAGATGAACATTATAGTAACGATCGCGTACAGAATGGAGTTCGAAACAATACATCACAAAGTGCTTAACAATGAATGGCTCATTGAAAGAAACGCACTCGGTGGGGTCTCCGCCTTTTAGCTCGTAGGAGTGGGTTAATTAAATATAACCAATTCTAATTCTTGCAATGACTACATCGTCACTACTTATGGCTCTGTAGGAAGGAGCCTAGTCTCCTAGGGTTGGCTTGATCGCATGGAGGTTGTTATTCGTGCATCATTCCATGATGCCTGCCACTTAAGACGTAAATGCATTTTGATACTAGGTTTAAAATCAGTGTATGGTATTGTAAAAGCAGATGGTTCCAGGGATAGAACCATTGCATCAGCGTGATCTGCTTTTTCATTACCATTAATACCAAAATGGCTGGATAACATTATACTATATTGTGGGAGGTACCCAGTTCGGTAAGTTTTATGAGAATACTGGTCAGTAATGGGTTTACCAATTTTCTATTGCGTACTGACTGAAGTATTGATAGGGAATGGGAGAAGAAGCAGCAGTTTAAAATACATTTGCTTTGGATATATTTCAGAGCAAAGTCTATTGCTGAAACAATCGATACTTCATTTGGCAAGCGCACTTTTGTTATGTAATTTCCATCAACGAAGGCTGCAGCAGCCTTTTTCTCATCCTTTGGTCCATCAGTGTAAATTCTTGTCTGGTGATTAAATGCGGCGAGAAGTTCCTGATAAGAGTTGTGAACGATGGAAAGGTTTGTCACAGATTTGTTCTCATCGTGTAGTGTAAAAAGTACGTTTGGTTGGTTGAATAGCTTTTTTGAATCTTCGGAAGACTTCTGAATATTTAGACGGTGATGAAATTTTACAGAAACTATCAGCAATTAAAATTGTTAGTTTTTTATTCAGATGTCGAAAGAATTGTGGTTTCCCTTTCCATTTATATTGCGGATCGTGTCTCATACTTTCTTTAAAGAGGGAATCAGAATTTAAATTAGAGATATATTTTTTCCATGATGCTCTGTCACTTTCTTTAGCTTTCAAATTGGCCCGTAAATACGGTTCTTACTTAAATTTTGGGGCGTCGAACGATTATTAAATTTTCTCTGTGTTTTGTCTGATGGAATCTTTACATTCGTTAGAGACGGAAAGTCTTATGGGTTGTTTTAGAGTTTGATGAGGACTTGGGGATGGATGTTTTTGTAATCTCGATTAAAATAGAAGTAAAATGATGACTAGGGTCATGAACGTTTAAAACGGTATCCCTGTTAAGCCTAGTTTTACAAAGTGTTTCAAACTTGTCCCAGTTGACCTTCTTTAAATTCCAGTGTGGAATTGCTTCATCAGTTCTAGAGTTAATTATCTTAAGATAGATTGCAAAGTGGTCAATTCTGTGAAAGTTATAAATAATCATCCAATGATAATCCAAACGCAGTGAAGGGGAACAAATTGCAAATTGTCAGATCGATACACGTGTATGCACCCGTTCCTGGATGTCGGTGATTTGGTGTTGTATGGACATAAATCGTGTCCAGAAATGCAATCTTCTGCTTTTATGCCTCTGTCACTTATGTAATTTGGTTCCCATAACATGTTATTTGCATTAAAATCCTGAAGCAGAACACATGGCGCCGGAAGTTGTTGAACAAGGTTGTCTAATTCTTTTGGTAGCAGGCTGCTGTTTGGTGGTATACACATGGAACAAAAGGTAGTAACTCAATGTAGAGTGACGCTTACAGCAATGACTAGCAAATGTGTGTTTAAGGGGATGATAATCCCTATCGTTCGCAACAACGAGAACACCTCTTGAGGCCCTGTCAACATTTTTAAAGCTGTGCTAAAAAGGGAGTAGTTTTTAAGTGTGATGTTCTATCATTTAGAAATGTTTTCTGCAGTCATAGTTCTGCAGGATCATGCTCATTTAAATGCAGAAAAATATCATTGCAGCTGGTTTTAAGTCCTCGACAATCCCATTGTATGATGGTGTTCTTCACTAAGAATTTAAAGTGGAGATGATATAATTAGGTTAGATCTTTAGCGGGAGAAATTATATGCTTATTTATCTGGAGGAAGTTGGGGTTACATATTTTGGTTGTAGATCTGGAGACACATCGTGTACATGGGGCAGTGTCTTCTGTATCCATGTCCTCGAAGTCGCCAAACTTGTTGTGCAGCTTTTTGGGGTCATCAGAACCCTTTTGCTGCCTACTTGTTTGATCACTTTTTACTGTTTGGTGACTTTGGTGTTGTGTTGTTGAATGCTGTTTCAGTGGATATGATGTTCTTCTGAGATTTGTAATGTGGAGCGTTTGAGCATGATGGTGAATCAGGTGGGCATGTTTGGGTTTGTGCGTCTCTCATTGTTTTTTGGATTGTTCTTCACTGCATTTGAGAAGTCTGGGCCCTGGGGGAAGTTATAGCTTGCACAAGCTTTCTTACCTCTGGATAGGGGATGCTGGAAGTATACTTTATGGTTTGTATTTCCTTCTCTTTCTTTCACGTCGCACAATTCTTGGAATTGGCGGTGGTACTCGTGTCCACAGCTGACACAATGCGGAGTGGCTGTGCATTCAGATTCCCGATGAGAAGGGTCTCCTTATCGGTGAGATGCTTGGCTTTTCGAGCATCTGTCTTCACGATGGCATCGAAGTGGATTTAGATCTGTGTCTCTGACTCCAGCCAAGTCAACACAGCAACTGACGCCTTTCGACGTATTTAATGATGTGTGGGCGACAGAGGTTTCTGGAATATCGTGAAATGTCTTAAATTGTTTGATATTTTAGATATGCGCCTTCAGCAGTAGAAGTAAACTACCTGATCTGAGATTCGCAGGGGGAAATAATATACGGAATGACATCAAAAGTTATTTCAACCTTTCCCCTAAGCATAAATTTCTTCTCACTCCTAAAGTGATTGTTCTTATTTTCTCCAAAAGTGATACCGAAGTCTGATATGTGTCCAACTACTTAAACTTTAATAGATTTGTTCTTGTCTATTACACTTCTTCAGAGGAGATCAACAATGTTATCGTTACCACAGCAGTGACAAGACTGAAAGAAGGATTATTTTAATTTGTACATGTTATTGCTACCTGAATATGTACACGAAATGTAATAATGCAATGGTGACATGGAAGAAAGAACTGGTGCTGACTGGTTCAAGGACGACTTAAATGTTTAAATCCCTCCAAGTAACACAAGATAGATAACCATCTACAACCAAATTGTTAGGATGCAATGGTGAGAGAACTATATAATCATCTACTTAATCAGAGAAAGTTGAGGGCTTTTATATACAAGATGCACTCAAGACTCAATTTCATTATACTATTAGTATTTAAATAAAACACAGCAACAACTAAAATGAAGCTTAAAAAATACAACAAAAGTTGATATATGTTCCATAAGTTTGATTGATCTTGACAGAACGTCCTCTAAGAATGATTAAAAATAATTCAAAATGATTCCAGCAAAGAAAGAAAGAGCTAGAATGTTCTGTCTATCCTAAGTTTTAAACAAATCAAAAACAAAAACAACAAAAAAACAAAAAAAAAAAAAAACAAAACAAAAAAACCCCAAACAAACAAACAAACCCCCCCCCAAAAAAAAAATAGCAAAAACGCAAAACACAAAACAAAAGCAGAAGGCAAATAAAAGACAAACGAATAACATTGAAATACGTTTCTGACTTTCAGTAAAATACTTCCTATCTTCTATAAATTGTCACAGTGAGATACATATATTTTGTTACCGTAAAATGATTGATAGAATACACTGGAATCACTGAAAATATCAATAGCACGTTCAAAAGTATGGCGCATGATCAAACCTTGTTTTGTTATGTTTATATTTTAAGCCTATCAAAAGATGTCAAGTGGTATACTTCAAATGATATTAGCAGTTTGTGGAGCAGAAAGTGTATTGCGCACGTGCAACAGACTTGGCTGGCATCTTCGGATCTTCGGATCTAGCAGGCATACACATATACAGACATACGTGCTAGCGTGCGGACACATAAAGATATACGCACGCTTAAACGGATGATATCCCTTCAATAGTAATATGCATATGATTGATTTGCAACAATTGCAAGGACATGACTTTCTAATGGACTAAACATTGATCTCTCCCGCTCTAACTCTCTCGCTACGAATGAATAGAATGCATCCTTTAAAAGCGATTCTCATTCTGAGAAAAATAGAATAGAGTAATCTTAAGCAAAAATATCTAAAATGTGAAATTCACAAAAATTGTTGGAATATCTAAAATGTAATTGTGTGTCATTCTTCATTTAGATTTATATTTCCAGTATTTAGATTTAATTTGAAAATCTGAAAAACGAGCTGCAAAACACAATTACTTTTAACATATTATCGATCTCAGTCTTGGAATCCAACAATAGAAATGGAAAGAGAAAACGATGACGATAATTATGATAGTAATAACATCATAAAGATAGAAGAACAACAACACTAGCATGATGGCGGAGATGACAATGGTGCTAAAAATAATTGTGATAATGTAATCAATGACTATGACTGACGATGATGATGATTCTGACACTACTCCTGCTACTGTTGATGATAATGATGACCCTTTTTTCTTCTTCTTTTTAATAATAATAATAATAATAATAATAATAATAATAATAATAATAATAATATCATTATTGTTGTTGTTGTTGTTGTTATTATTATTGCGATAGGTCGTCGATTCTGGGTTAAACACTATAGCAACCCTAGTCAAATAACTAAAACATGAGCATAATTTATGCAACCATTTCTAAACGAATGTGTAACATTTAGTAGCAGTAATACATATAGTTATATGAACTAGATCAGTTTATTTACAGTCTGAGTCAGGTCACGAGAAGTCATGAGTCAAGTCATGAAAAGTCATGTTTTCACAGATCAAATCGTGCTATCGTTAATATTTATTTTATTGTTGACATCATCTATTAATTGCTAAATCACTAAAATCTTTTAAAACTTTGACAAGCTATTACTATTGGCTGTGATATTGTTGTTAAATCCGTAACCTATTTGCTAAAACCATCCATAATCTGCCGAATTTCTTGGTTGTTTTATTAGAATGTTACTTGCAAGTAGAAAAATATAGTTTTAAGCATAAACAAATAAATATAAATAATGGATACATAGAAATGTCTCCAAAGTGAAAAAGTTAATGACGTATGTGTCTTGTATAAAACTAAATCTTACTGCAAAATTTGTCAAAAAAGGTTATCTCCAGAGGTGGGGAGATGACAAAAGGAAGACGACAAATAGTGGTGAAAAACACGGGATAGAGAAAATAAACAGTATAAGAATGAATTCTTCGAAAACAGAGGCTACAATGATGCTAGACTAATTTAAACGACAAAAAATGATTATTTAGAGACAAAATGAAATCAGATACCACGTTGAACATTTTAATCGTACTATCAATTAACTTTCATTGTTTTTGGTTTAAAGACAATTAACCTGAAGGTGTTATTGATGACGGGCTTCATGTTGATCATTTCATTCCATGCTCATCGTTTCATATCTCTGATTCTTCGCAGAAGAGATGTTCACACAAGTCAGACACTATACAAAACTGATTTCGAAAGAAAAGCAAATCAAAGCAAAAAGTCGAATCATTTCAGAATGCAAACTTTGCCATTAGGGAGGTTTTGAATAGGATTCATTAGCCTTTGTATCTCTTGTTTAGTCCAATCTATTTTCCTTGAACGATTTCATTACAATATAAGCAGCTTGTCTTTTAATAGGAGTGATTCTAGCAATTGTTGCCGAAAGCACAAATGCATCAATAGCAAAGTAACCAGTACAATTTTGTTTCAAAGGCAATTTTAAAAAATATTTTCACCTTCGTTTTCTTTTAAATTTTGTAAATCAAAAATTGTTTAAGATTTATCAAGCTAGTGTTCGATGCAGAAACGGGTAACACCAATTGAATCTAGAAATATCCATTGAATTATTTGAGAGTAGTTGAAGCTATGAGGCCATCCTTCAGTTCCTTTTGTAAACTGTCTCAGTTTTCGATCAGAAGACAAAGTAAAACCTGTTGATTACTAGGGCATTAGGAAAACATGAAGCACGTTTCTTAAAAAACGTTTTTTCATGGGTATTGCTTGAAGCAACAATGCAGTTGAGACTATTTTTAAATATGTTTCGCTATGTCTTTAAAGTTTTCATTTACATACAGGCATACATTTGATCTGAGTTTTTTCTAAAGGATTTCACACGTTAATATCGGCATGTTTCTCCGACAAAACATCTTAGTCGACTTTTTTGTAGGAAAACGACAAGCTCCACTATGAAAAATAAACCATGTTCGTCTAATTATTATGTAGAGCCTTTGCTGCCAGGACACAAAGTCTTTTTATGATCACTGTATTATCAAATTGTATAGATGTATTTATATTAAAACGACGATTGTATGAACACAAATGGTCAAAACAACTCGTACAAATACGTATGGGGGCTTGACCTAGCTGATGATTTTGACGATATTAAATATGTTTTTTTCCAATATTGTACTGTGTTTTTTACCTAACTGTGAATCGTGCTACAATCGACATATCTATTTTAAACTTACTTGAGTTAGTTTGTTGTGTAGCCTTCCTTCAATTCCTAAAGCAACCAGTACCAAATCCTCATAAAAAGAATAATAATTGGTCACAGTATAATTCCTTGGCTGCTTATATAATGCCAAACTTAAGCAAAGCAAAGAAATGTGGCTTAGTAATAAAATAGTTAAAATGATAGAATAATTGCAGACTTTAAAATCATATTTTCTACAGATCAAACGAATGATTGAAACATGTCTATGAAATACAAATGAACATTTACGGATTATAAAAGGATGAGCTTGAGGACAAATGATTACTGTACCTGTGGATGTATTTACAGTTCTTTGAAAAGTTGTTAGATAATGGAATATAATTGCTGATGATGTTATCTTTCAGTTTTAATGTGTTCATGTAACGGGTGATTTTGAATTGAATTTTAAAAGAAAGTACTACATAATAAATGACAAGTAAAGATCTTACTGACTAAAAAAGTGGACAAAGCGGTGGACCAGATGAAATGATCCTTTCCGTTTTGATTCTTGGTAATGATGTTTTTTCCGTCATAATGTTTGTTTTAAAGTTGTTCTCAAGGAATCATCCCCTATTCAAATCGTGGTTAAAAGAAAATACGTCTACCGTGGATAATATTTATATTTTGCATGGTTTAATTGGTCAATGGACAGTTTTTCTGTTTTGCATGGTTTGATTGGTCAATGGATAGTATTTCTATTTTGCATGGTTTAATTGGTCAATGGATTGTATTTCTGTTTTGCATGGTTTAATTGGTCAATGGATAGTATTTCTGTTTTGCATGGTTTGATTAGTCAATGGATAGCATTTCAATTTTGCATGGTTTAATTGGTCAGCGGTGGTTTAATTGGTCAATAGATAGTATTTCTATTTTGCTTGGTTTAATTGGTCAATGGATAGCATTCCAATTTTGCATGGTTTAATTGGTCAGTGGATATTATTTCTGTTTTGCATGGTTTGATTAGTCAATGGATAGCATTTCAATTTTGCATGGTTTAATTGGTCAGCGGTGGTTTAATTGGTCAATAGATAGTATTTCTATTTTGCTTGGTTTAATTGGTCAATGGATAGCATTTCAATTTTGCATGGTGTAATTGGTCAGTGGATATTATTTCTGTTTTGCATGGTTTAATTGGTCAATGGATAGCATTTAAATTTTGCATGGTATAATTGGTCAGTGGATATTATTTCTGTCTTTGCGTGGTTTAATTAGTAAATGCATAAATTCCAGCAAAAACGATACGGCGATGCTATTGATTTTAGAAATAAACTTTGATTATAAGAAATATATTTATATATATTGGTATAAATTGCTGCAATTAGCGATTAGAAACTTTTGAATTATATATTATGTTTAGGAAAATGTTTAAAAGCAGAGTTAGAGACAATGATAGTTTGTTCGATGAATTCGTGTATGTAACTGGAATGTGTGAAGGTAAAGTTTACCACCGCTATTATACTTTATGCAGATTGTTCGATTGAGAGGTGTGATTTTCACAAAATGAGGTGGCAGAGTTATACTAAATTACATAGTAATGGTATTGATTCTTAATGCTGATGATGTAGCAATGATTACCAACAAAAGATGATTTACAAAAGAATTTAAAAAGGTTTGTCAACTGTTTGATTAATTGCTCCTTAAAGCAAATACAAACAAGTCAAACATCTTGGTATTTCGAAGAAGTCAAGTAATTCTAAATAATGATACATTTTTATAAAAGTTTGGAACTTGAAATAGTCAAAACATAATTATTTTCTTAGTTGTTTTTACACTCGTAGCACAACAAACACTTGCTGGACAGGCTTCGAAAGCTCCTTTCAGCTGAGGGCAGGTGCTTGTCTACATTTGATGATATATCTCAGAGTGGTATGTAAATTATTTGATATTCTATATTACCAAATTCTGAATTATTGTCCCGAAGTTACTAGGATTTATATCAGCAATTGCTATCAAGAGTACACATACAATTTTGCAAAGTACTGGTCTTGAAATAACGAAGCCAAAATGATTGCATTTATTTTATAGTGATTTGAGGAGAATGCCTTTACAACAAAGACAGACTACCATATTTTGAAGTATTGGATAAACGTTATTTGTTTAATAATATGACGTGTATTCTTGCGGTTTAATGTTGCCTGATCTAGAAGGTTATCGAGCGAGGAGAATATAAACCGAGCTGGTACAGCTATAATTAAATTATTTAGGACTTGCAGCATCTGCAATTAATCAAGCTGTTGTTAAAAAAATTTATTTAGGGATAAAGGAATCTTCTAGATCTAGGCTATATGTAAATTTTATTCTGGAGTTCGAGTTTAAGAATATTCAAATTTGGTTTCAATATGAACATTTCAAATAATAATTAAGCACTAAGAATATCCTCATGTTATTTTCATATTGAAGATGCTAGATGAAAAGACAGCATCCTACTCCTATTGAAAACTGATTATATCCTTTTTAATGAACCGGTAGCTGAATATCACTTTATCATTGACTGATAAATAGTATCTGTCTCGAATTATAAAACATAGGTAGTATATTTTGGTCTTCACGATGTATGGACAATTTCCTTTAATTATTAATTTGACTGTATAGTCATATTATCAGAAATCTGGATAGTTGTATGTGTAGAGCACTGATCTTAATATCTCATTTAAGGGGTGCTGGGCTGTTAGCCAATAATCTGTTGTAGACTTATGTTTGAGTTTTGATAATCGAAAATATAATTATTGAAATATAACAATTGCTCTGAAAACTAAAATCAAGAATGACTTGCGATATACTTTTGTTAGTCGAATCCGAATCAGAAACATTGGTCAAATTGAAAAATTATAATTAGTAAAATGGCATAGCACATAGAGTTATTGTATGTGTGTTGTGTGATTTGGATTTGGATTTTTAACATATTTTGCAGTCATATTTCTACGATGTCTGCAGTATGGCAGTTTATAGTAATGTTTAGCACTGCCGCATCGTGCCGCATACATGTAACATCATGTCCCACGCAGCCGCATTATCCTGATACCAGGCCGACTAGTCCCAACACTAACTTCTTAATGCGGAGATCCTAGCGAGGCAGCTAGTAGTACCATTTTTTATGTCTTTAGTATGACTTGGCCGTGATTCGAACTCACGACCTCCCGCATCCGAGGCGGACGCTGTAACCTAACCACTAGGCCACCTGAGCGGTCCTTGGAGCATAGAGATACTATCTGTAATAGTGTTGAGGAGTAAACTAATCAAATTTACAAATACATATTAAGATTAATTCAAGCTATTCGGTGTATGGTCCTTTTAGCGATGTACAGTATCGCCCTCTCCATAAAACTGAAACTACCCTTCTGAGAGTAGTTAACCACTTTTTCTCTGCTTTGGAAAGTGGAAAGATTACAGTCGTCACCGTCTGTGACTTGTCTGCAAGATATATTACTTTACTGTATCCAGCATGTATGTGGTATTCATGATACGGACTTGCTTTTGTTCGATTCCATCAATGAATAACATTCCAGACCCCAGTTGATCTATGTTTAGGTGTTCACCCAGGTTATGTTCTCAACCCGTTCTCTTCATTCGATACACTCGGCCGCTATGAAGTGTAATAGATCAAAATCCGGTGTCACACTAATCGTACACTGATGACACTCAAATGTACAAATTTAGATGCCCAGATGACGTTGATGCTATCATCCATGGCGTAGATAGTTGCGTTTCAGATATTTAGTCATGAATGACATGTTTATCAAGCTGCAGATGAATGATAATAAACCGGAAACCTTATTGATCACCACGCCGTGATTTTCTCATTCACGTTAATTACCTAAAACAATATGTATCAGCAATACCAACATCGAATTCACACAGGTAGTATGAAAACCAGATGTCATTCTCGCGGCATGCTCTCATTTCACAAACATGTAATAAACATATGCAAGGTGGAATATCTGGAGCTGAGACGTATAATCTCCATTGCAATTTTTGTTTGTGTCGATACCACTAAAACACTTGTGTGTTTCTTAGTATGAGACTATTGTAATTCAATTCTATCTGGTTAGTGTCAGTATCTACAAAAGAAACTTCAACAGTTCCAAACACGGCTGCTCAGGTCACCCTTACAGTACGAAGAACTGGGCTCACTTTTCCTTGCTCTGTAACTATCTGTTCACTATGATAATATTCGTTTACTGGCTCCAGTCCAATATACCCGTCTGACCTCACCCATTTTGACACCTCATCCAGAAACTTACGTTCTTTTCCGACACTCTCACTCTCATTGTTCCCACCGTTTAACCGAGGTCGTCAGGATAAATTTTATCTTGCATATAAGGGCCCAAATACGTGGAAGGAATTGACCATAGATCTTAGCAACAAGGACACTATTATCTCATTCAAGAGAGCTCTTAAACCTCACCTATTTCGACTAGAAACACAACCTTCAAGACCTAATATTGTTTACTTCCTTAGTTATTGTCTGCATGTATTTTATTTTTTAAGTTCCTGGTGTTTGATTTAGTAGTCTTGTCAGTGTATATGTTTGTATGTGTTTGTATGTGTTATTGTAAAGCGCTTACAATTTCGAATGATTAGGCGCTGTACTCGCTCCACATTGTTATTATTATTATTATTATTATTATTATTATTATTATTATTATTATACTGACAGATAAAGTCCAGTGTATAAAATCTTCTCTCCCCTCATCCCCACGAAAAAACTAAAGTTTCATAAATGTGTGTTTCATGAATTTCCATAATATATAATTTAGATTCTAAGGACAAAGTCATTTCTAAAGTTAGTCATTACCTAGTTCATTCGGCTCTATTTGTATTATGTGTTATGTGTATTTACTTTATATTGGTTGTTGCCTTTTGTCTATAATTATATGTTATGTATATTTGTATCTTGTAATGGATAATTTGGTCCAAAATCGAATTAATTGTCTACCTGACTTGTGCTATTTATTTTGTAAACATCATAATGTATAGCTAATATTTTCTATGATTATGTATTATATATTCAGATCATTATTAATGGATGTAAACATGCTTGCTTTGTATCTGAGTTTAAGACATTCGTTTTTAACTTGGAAATTTCTGATCTTGTTGATAACGTAAAATATTTTAGAAAGGAAACTGACCTACACCATGGATCTGTTATTGTGTCTTACCCTTTTATATTAATTGTTTGCATCAAATTAATAATTCCTACGTTAACATCCGAAGCAGAATCAATCTCATTGCTGTGTTCAGTTTTGTAATTTCGGTGGATTTATTTTTCTAAATTATTCCCTGTAATTACAAAGTGCCCAATATTTTCGAACCAAATCATTATTTTGGAATAATTTTGATTTCATTCAAGGACAGTTTTGGATTACATCCTTGTGATAAATAAAAACTGTTGGCTTAATAGCACATTCGATACTACAAGAACATCATCACATTCAATATAGGAATTTATTCGGAACACCACTGACTTGAATTTATTTGGAACTCTAAACATTTGAACTTATGATATAACATTTAGGGCTATTTGGGATTTAATTCACAATATTACAAGTTCTGTTTGAAATTTTCTCTTTGTATTTTTGGGATATAAATTACTTGTTGAATTTTTACAAAACGTTTTGGTTTTCGCTAATTTATGTTACTTATCTTAAGACCATATACATTATTAGTGATGTGAATTTCATTTGCATGAGCAATGTATGTGTTTCTAGTTAAAATATAGCAAATCACATGACATAACATATCAATATTAGATGCATTACCTGATCCCGGGTTGTGGAGAACAAATTTATATGTTAAAAGAAGTAAAATATGTATTATATGTCAAAAGATGCTTGAGTCGACTGGCGTTACTGGATTGAGAACCTAATACCACCGTCTTTGTTGCAAATTGCAAACATCATTGTGTCATGTAATAGAGAGACGTAAGAAGTATTTAGAATATGTTAGAAACCTCATTCCATCATCCGTGTTCTTATTGATGCATTTTGTTAAACGTCATATTCAAATTTAATCTATGAAAATTAAAGAAAGTTGGTGTTACTGTAAAAATCCGTATGAATACTTCACATTTTTCTTCTTATAATACAAAACTAAAATTTGAAGTTGGTAATCTTGGCTGTAATATTGGATGTTCATATAGGGCTACATTTGTTTAAAACGGGTTTCAGAGGAACCTTAAAACTGGAGTTGTTTTTCTGGATCTAACAGCGGCGTATGACACGGTCTGGCATCCAGGGCTGTTGTTGAAAATTTCCAGAGTATTTCCGCGCTGGATAGTTGAACCTGTTGAACTGTTC
Organism: Megalonaias nervosa; assembly: GCA_016617855.1. NCBI lineage: Eukaryota > Metazoa > Mollusca > Bivalvia > Unionida > Unionidae > Megalonaias > Megalonaias nervosa. Next base: position 2,340 of record JAECUM010066278.1, on the reverse strand, counting down.
CTTCTCAACAGGCGCTTCAGAGTGCACATCAGAGAGAGCTGCAGCTCGTGGAGGCGTCAGACTAATGGACTCCCACAAGGGCCTGTTCTCTCGCCATGTTTGTTCAATGTCTATATCAATAACTTACATGTAACACAGTAGCACAAGTTCTTGTATGCAGATGACATTGCTCTCGGGACCCAAAGTCACTCATTTGCTGAGCTTGAGGGGATACTGAACAAGGACCTGGACGATATGATGGACTTCTTCAAGAAATGGCGCCTACAGCCAAGCACAACAAAGTCTCCAGCGTCTTCCATCTTAACAATGCATATGCGAACCGTGAGCTTTGCATCCTCCTCAATGGGCAGCAAATAAAACACGACCCGACACCAACATACCTTGGTGTGACTCTAGACAGATCACTGACATTCTACAACCACCTAAAGAAAACTTCAGCAAAACTTATCACTCGAAACAACCTACTCCGCAAACTGGCTGGCTCAACCTGGGCCGCTAGTGCTCAGATACTTAAGACATCAGCACTGGCCGTCTGTTATTCGACAGCCGAATATTGTGCTCCTGTCTTAACTCGATCATCACACACTAAGTTAATTGATGTCCAGCTCAATACAACAATGCGCATAATCTCTGGAACACTACGTCCTACTCCTTTACCATGGTTGCCGGTACTCAGCAACATTCCTCCTCCACAGCTGCGTCGCCAGGAAGCAACCACAAAGATGTTGGCTAAAGTCTATGCCATTGAGAAACTTCCACTGCACATGGACATCACCTCACATCCAGCAGTCCGCTTGACTTCGAGACGCCAAATCTGGTTAGGTCCATTGCCAGAGGACAGCTATTAGGCATGGAGTGTCGAGTGGTCTTCAACAGATGTAGGGCATGAATTATGTCTGCCCTTCTGGCTTCAACCTTCCACGTCATCTGTGGACCACACTGAACCGCTTTCGGACAGGACATAGTATTTGTGCAGTCAACCTTGTCCGATACAGCCAGGCCACTAACTCTTCCTGTTGCTGTGGAGCCCTACAGACCATGTCACACATTCTGAACAACTGTCCACTGACAAAGTTCCCCGGTGGACTGCAGGAACTGCACCTTGCTGATGATGACGTTGCTAAATGGTTGAGCAGGCACTGCACACGATACTAATAATTCACATAGAGCCATTTTCATTTTCAACCAATTGCATATTGTGAAAAATCTGTATGTAAAGTTTTATGTAAATTATCCAAGTAGCTTAGGAGGAGTAACGATAACAAAGTCTGCTACGAATAGTCGGACAGCATTCCATAATTCATGCCCTACACGATCATAATAATTACAAAATTGTCTTAACCTCATTAAATTTTCTCCATAACTATGTAAATTCAGTAATCTTAATATGTCTACAATGCCACTTAAATATTTATATTAATTTCTATACAATAATGTACCAACGTCTACACTGACGGCGTGGTTACTATGCTACGTGTAACCTCTAAGTTGTTTATGTGTTACCTATTACACTCACAATTTCGTTTGTATCAAACCAGTAGCCGAGTAAGCAAATACATAGGAATACGAGTGTGTGTGTGTGTGTGTGTTTTGTGTGTGTGTGTGTTTTGTGTGTGTGTGTGTGTGTGTGTGTGTGTGTGTGTAGTGTTTGCATGAAGTGCTTTATCCGGATCGTACAAAAGGATGCGTAATAATATGAAGTGATAACTGATGTGAGGAAAGAATCCTGTCATACAAGTTACAGGCCTTTTAATCCCTTACATACATTTGAGTCCGCCTCTGCACGCTACGGCTCCAGTCGTGTTGACTGCGTGCACTATCCACACAACCTCTCAAATGAACGCACATCACCCAAATGTAGGATGGAACATAGTCGTGGGTCTTCTTGAGTAAATCACTCCGGATTCATTCCTTCATTCCTCTGGCAGAAATTGAAGCTAATAGATAGATAGATAGATAGATAGATAGATAGATAGATAGATAGATAGATAGATAGATAGATAGATAGATAGATAGATATAGATAGATAGATAGATGCGGATCATACAGGAATATGCGAAGAGGTTGAATTAAATTGAGAATGGATAAAGAGTATTATCGTGAAGGTTGCATAATTCGTCCCCTACTGGGAATGACACCCCGGTCCTCGAGTTATGACACCAATCGCCTTGCCGGCACTCACCAACCCACATATCGTCCTTCGTGGTTAAGGCGTTCATGCGTAGCAGATAAACACTCGCATGACAACCTAGTGATCACCTGCCATTTAATACAGTCATTCCCCTTTGACATATATCGAGACAATTATAGATAGCTGCAATAATATACACCCGGACAGAG
>JAECUM010066273.1:0-18649 GCA_016617855.1 Megalonaias nervosa | reverse complement strand
TTATTGATGCTCCAGTAGAAAATATGTAATTAGATCATCCATAATAATTATAATGTCATATCATCACGTTAGTGTGAGTCTGACTCCTGGTCAGATTAAAAAGCTACAATCAGCATCAAAAATAACTGTGGAATAAAAATATCGCTAAAGCGAGAACAGATGACCGGTGCAAATAAACTATCGTTGACCGAGCGTCAGTTCAAAAACTTCAATGATGCTAAAAATCAAATAAAGGCGTAAAACTTAATCTTTCTGCGGGCGCCATCAAAGACATCGCTAAAACGGGTGGTATATTTCCACTTCTTGCAGCAATACCAGCATTAATAGCAGCTGCAGCACCAGCTGTTGCAAAGGCAGCTGCGCTAGGCGCTGTTGGAACAGCTGCTGGAATGGCGTTAAAGAAAGCAACCGGAAAAGGAATCAAAAAAAAAGGAAAGGGTCTAAGATTACCAGGGACTCCACACTGGTACGGAAAGGGTCTAAGATTACCAGGGACAGTTTACTAATAACACCCATGTCCAATTTTGATTTACTTAATGCTGCTAAGCAATTAAAAATAAAACATTTCAGAGGTGTTTTTATGCGCGATCAATTACCTACCGTTGCAATGCAACATGAAACCGGTATTATTAATCTCGATAAAAATTCTGGTCCAGGCACGCACTGGGTCGCATATGCAATTGATCCACGTGGAATTATTTATTTCGATTCGTATGGATTAGCACCACCAAAAGAATTTTTAAAGTACGTTACCGGCGATATTCCAATCTGGTATTCAACGCTACCAACACAAAAAATAACTGATCCTCCAATATGCGGTCGTGAAACCCTCGTTATGCTTGATGCTGTATCAAAATCAACAGCACCGCCTCATAAAGTCGTACACGCGTTCACTACGCTACGTCATAATACTTAAACTGATATCAGTAAATATAATGGTAGATATTTATGGAAGATCCTCAGGTAGAGCTCAGAAGATCGATTTATCTAAATATGCAACTCTTGATCAGCTCAGAAATGAAATCGATGATTTATTAAATATAACAAGTGTGGATCAAAATGAAGTCGTCGTTTTTCAGGACAAACAAGGACGATTAAAAACGAGTAACATACAACTACTAGATGTTCTTGTACGAATTCCCAACGCGGTTGTTAATAATGTCGTTACTTTCACTGATCAGGTAAAATACAGGATTCCGGTAAGTCGGTTAACGATTATGTTAAGAAAACTGGTGATGTATTTACCGGTGACATTATTATGTCAAGAAGAAAAATTACGTATCTTGGAGATCCAATCGCAGATACAGACGCAGCAACAAAAAATACGTCGATGATCAAGAATCCAAGTACGTGTCAGTGCGCGGTGGTATAATGCGTGCATTTCTCGACATGAATAATAATGGTATTAATAATCTCAGAACACCAGAAACAGATTTTGACGCCGCAACGAAGAAATACGTCGACGATAGGGAAATTCCAATAACGACTTCATTAACGACAATCAATGATGGAATTGCTGCATTTAGAACTGAATATAATAGTCACATACAAACATTTCTAAATTTTCGTAGAAATGTAAACAGAAATATTAACGAATTTTTTGGAACTCCACCAACTGTTATTATTAATCTCGCTGACATTAACGCAAGACTCAACGATATCATTAGTGGTATTCCTAATATTATTCAAAAAACTAATCTCGCTAAAATTCCTCACAAGCAGATCATTAATATCGTGTACACAGTCGCATCAGGAAAAGCAACATGGACACCGGAAAATAACACTCTTAAACATACCGCAGAGGTTACTGGCGTATACAGATTATCTATATTTTGTGCTGAAAAATTTACTATATTTACCACATTTACATGGCGTCATTCAACCGATAGTTTTTCTGGAACTGTGTCTATAGTGTTAAACAAAGATGTCGAGGAAACGTTTATGCTAATAGCGAATGATAAAAAGTTAACCACAGCAGATTATTGGTGGTGTATTGAGTTTGTAGCCGAAACTCCCCAATTAGTTACCTAGATAAGTATAATGAATCAAGAGTCATTTATCGACGTTCAACGTCACAGATACGCTCAAGTATGTGAGTGTCAAACTAAACTAAAAAATATCATCGACGATTACACGATAAAGGTAAAAAAATATCGTCGTCGTATGGTCGTTATTGATATAATGGTATACTCGGTTTCTGCTGTTATTGCTGGAACTGGATTATTACTATCAACAATAACGATGACAGCGCCTGCACTTGTAACAATTATAGTTTCAACGGCAATAACATGTGCAGGTATTTTCAGTATTATCTCTAAAAAAATATCTACGTGTACGAATGATAAACTAAACGAGTACGTGATGAAATTGCACACAGCAACAGCCGCATACACTAAATTATGCTCGTATATTTCAGCGTATCTCAGTGATGGTAAAATATCCGATGAGGAGTTCGTAACGATAATGAAAAAACCTACGATGAAGCGTTCATAGTGGAACGCGATACGTTCTCTAGTGACGGAAAGATGGAGAATTAAATAATAACGATAATAATAATGTCATCGTTAGAATTACTTCAGCAGATCGTAGCTAATACAACGCCGTCAAAAACTACTATGATATCATTAAGTTCAACCAACCCTGAATTTAGCGTTAATTTTCCGACTGCAATTCCAGCAAAGGAAATAGCATTAGCGCAATTACGAGTTTATTATAGTTGGCCTAATATTAGATCAAAACCGTTTGGTGGACAACAACCGAATAATTCACTGGTATTTGCGAATAAGAATAAACCAGATGGAACACCTGACTGGCAAGTTGTTGGAATTTCAACGGGCAGTTATCAAATAGAACAGATTAATGATGAATTCCAACGCAGAATTAAATCTATCACAGGGAAAGAATCTAAAATAGCGATTACTGTTTATGAACCAACACTATCAGCGGCGATTGAAATAAATTCTCCTGACTACCTCGTAGATATTTATCAGAGTTCGATTAGATCAGTGTTAGGATGGCCTGAAGTTGCACCTGTTTATAATGGAGTTTCAGAACCAACTAAAAATGAGTTTAAAACGAGTGAAGAAAAATTCATTAAAGATCCAGAATATCGAAAAGAATATCCATGGAATCGTATAAGATTTGGAACATACTACTTTACCGATTTTGACGGTAAAAGGATCCCCAAGATGACTAGATCAGTATTTACTGTTATCATTACGCCAGGGGCGCAAGATCGAGATATTGTTAATGAAAAATTTATTAAAGAATTTTTAAATACTCTTAAACCCGAATATGATAAAATATTTAATGATTTAAGAAATTTACTTATTTCATTATCTCAACATTATGATGATAACGTAAAGCAGCAAATAATCGAGTCAATAAAACATTTAAATGGTATCTTATTCGATTTGTACGTCGCCAATCGAAGTATTATAAACGTTGCGACAACACTCAATAGTTCTTATACTGATCCAGAATTTAAACAATTATTTCTTGATCATTATAAAATAACAGAAAAAGATTTACAAACATTTGTTATACCAGATTTAAATAACACTGAAATGAAGAAATCATTAAGTGATCTTATTGAAGAATATTATCCGGGAGTAATTGAATCGTGGAGAAAAATAGCCCCACCACCGGTTATACTAAAACACAATAACAACCCCTTTGGTGCCGGACGTCATATATCGCCAGGCATTGTAAACATAACAACAACAATTGCAGTCAATCTAGTATGTGATGTTATTGAAGGTAGCTATCAGGTAGATCTTTCTAAATCTAGCCAAGCTCAGCAAGGGTATATATTATTCAGTTTTAGTCCGTTGGTTCCTCCTGGTTCGTTAATTGTGTCAGAACCAATTAACCCCGTTTACCTGCGAGTTCATAATCCGTTATTATCAAGAATACACTTTAAACTTACAGACCAAAATAATAGAATTCTGGACACGAGGAACGAAGTGCTAAATATAAACCTGTATGTACGCTCATAGAGCGTTATCATAATGCGTTTTTATAACAAAAAAAAATATCCGGATGTTTATTCTTTTGTTTATATAAAATCCGTGCACAATGAAATCTAGAAAGCTGTGGCTGCATATTGATTATTCCATAACAGCTGTGCGTAAAGTTATTTTAAGAACCGCTATATAACTAAATCAATATCCGCTGTTACGGCCCACGCATAGACTCAGTGTTATACAGAATTATATATATTTTGGAAACTAGAAATATAAAATATCATTTTAGACAGAAAAATTTGGTTTTTGTTAAGAATATTGTAGTTTTTAGGAATAACGATATGACTGACACATTGGTAAACACATACTAACTTTTTCAATATGTATTTATAACAAGGTCCGATAGCTCAGTTGATAGCGCGTAGAAACTCTCATCCGGAGGGTCATGGTTCGAAACCCAAGAAGGACAAATTGTCTGCGGGGGGCGATTTTATGCCAAAATTTATAATTTATTTGGGGCTCCAGCCACCCCCGTCTTCAGAGTACACCAATCCACTACGTCAACACGTGGTGGATTCACTTTTGTGAATCACCCATTGGTTGATCGTTATGGGTTGGTGTGCTGGCGTGAAGACGGCATTTCATCATCATCATCATCATCATATCATCATCATATCATATCATCTCATCAAAAATATACAGCGGGGGGTGATATGAGGTCGTGACCTTGTGACTTCACTAAAGGGGTACCCCACACAAGGGCCATTCCAAAAAAGACAATCGCAAACTAAAAATAAACCTAATGAGATTCCAGGTCACAAAGACCAATCAGCCTTTGAGTTCTTAGAGTTTCGGTTACGGATATCTAGGAATTCTTGTAAGGCAATAAACAGAATCTGATTGGTCACTAAAATAAGACCTACACGTACAGACAACCCTATGAGCCTCTAAAGTTTCGGTTACGGATATTTAGGGGTCTCTTTGGGGGTAAATGTCTAAACAAAGATTCGGAACCTCATTAGGTTTATCTGATACAACTGTGGAATGGTAGACCGAATGTCACCCCGCGCTGTATATTTTTTGTTTATTTTTATATTAAATATAAAAAAAATAAATATATATAATGAACCATGAAAACATCAATGATATTATCTGTGCTATTAAAACACTAAAACATAAAGGAATAAAAATATCTGATAACCTCGACCCTCAGAAAATTATGTGCGATTTTGAATTACTGCAACAGAGAAAATTTGATAATAAATATACACTATCTTCAAACTACAGATTTATAAAATTAATTTATCAATCCATGCTTGAATCACTAGCTATGGTAAACGACAATCAGGTAAAGCTATTTGCACGTTCTATCGAAAATATTAAATCCGAACTGTCTCACGAGTACGAAAGAAAAACGATTGTGGATAATCGTGTAATGCAATTAAGAAAGATTATGCTATCTGATTCTGTCAATGCTGAGAGCAGCGACGGTGAAGGTGAACCCCTGACAGAGTCAGTGACTGTAATTATGGCTAAACAAAACCCTTGGGAAAATTAACGTTTCAGTAGGTATCAAGTAATCATTTGGTAACATTAAAAATACGGTAGACTAAACGTATTGAAAATTTATTTTTTGTGTAAATCTTTTGGAAAAGGAAGATTTCTGTATATTTTCTGCCACGTATTGTACCGATTGTGGTGTTATGTCAAAATATTTGGCAGCCGCATTCATTGATGGGAAAGTTATTTCTTGGTCTGTTTCTGTATTTATAGATTTAATAGCTCTCTTTCTGTATAATTTACACCTTCCTGTGTTTCCGGATTTACAATTTTGACTCTGTGTAGTAACTCGTAAATTAGAAATCGAATTATCGAGCTTATTGCCGTTGATGTGATCCACCACATACCCATCCTTGATTATTCCAAAAAAACACTCGTAGGTAAATATATGAGATAAATAATTTTTTTTCTTGCCATTAACAGTAAATCTAAGATAACCAGTATTGGTAACACTACCTACTGGTTTTTTCAATCTGCAGTTTCTAATCACACCTTCTCGAGATGCTTCGTAATTGGTAAGGATTGGATGTGACACAAACTCATTTTGTTCCATTTATATATAATACTATTTGTTTAAATCATTGTTTTTTGAAAATCTAGCCAAATAATCTTCTTCGGTTTTTATAGGAGAGTCAGCGTTATTTTTTTATCGTAATATCGTTTTAACTCTCTGTATTTTTTACCACCGCATTGCGCGCACAATTGAGTTTTTCCTCGCACTCCAGCACTACACACGATACACGGTTTTGGACCTAGACTTCCATTTCTGACGCATTGCATATGATAACTACAGTATTCAGTCACGCATGATCTGTTACACGGAGATGTATAACCGATTTTTAACCAGTGGCATTGATTTGGTTGAATCATATACAAAAGATTAATGTTCAATTAAATATATACTTGCCCTAATTATAATATGGAGGAATTATCCGTTATTGAACCTTCCCCTGCTAGATTTGACCTTGATAGACTATCAGAATATAAACTTAGTATTTCGATGCAGGATCTGGCATTAACGCATGAGGATGTAACCGAACGTATTCGTGAAGCAAAAAGGGAATTTCGTGACGATGGTGCAGTTCCTGCATGGTCAACATTCAGAGTTGGAAATGTTACTAATATGATGAATGATAAACGAGGAAAAGTAATTATTAATCACCTTGATAATCAAAAATATTTTATTTTAATAAAATTTATTGTAAATACAGAAGAAGATATTTGGATTATTCGTGATAAGCGTGATCCAGTCCGTGTGCAGTCCGGGGGTAATATTGTTCTTTGAGTAATAAATCTAAGCCCGGAATACTTACTGGCATTGATAAACCTTACTATATACAAAGTTATCCAGCAACTGCAGTTGTATATGGAATATTTCCGCTGAATGATAAACCTAATGTTACGGATCTCAAACCGATGAAAATATCAAGAATAAACTGCGTAGCTGAACGAGTTACAGAACACTTTACAAACGCGATAGGTGGTAATGGCTTAACTGATTTAAGACGTAAAAAAATAAACACATGGGCAGAAACGGTTAAAGATGCTGGTGCATCTATTAAGGATGTTGCTGAACTAGAAAAGTTATTAAGATTTCCAATAACAGTAAAAACACTAACCGGAGAGATATTATACGAACAAAAATATATAAAAAATGGAAACCCTATAACAATCGTTGATCATAATGCACATGCATGGACCTCAGCAGTAACAATATTTCCACGAGATAGAACGGTTAAATTTTTATAACGGTGACATCTTTGATTTTATTAAAAATATCAGCAAAAGCGACCCTGTATCCGTTTGGTTATTTCAGAGTTCGGAATATGATCATTACGATCAGTTTGTACGGCCTAATGGTGATATTTACCGTACAGAATTTCTTCATGAAGAAATGGAATATCTTGCATTGAAATATACCTCTGATGATGTCATAGTTGGACAATTACTGAATAACCGCTTTACCGTACCATCGGTTGCTGCCCATTTCGCTCAGGAGAAAAATTCATGGAAAACGACACGATCAGAATTCCTTGAAGATGTCAAGAAAAGCTGTTTAGAATATGGTCACGGTGGGTTATGGAACACCAAATACAACCATAGTGATGTTATCTCGGTTGATATGGTAGCGTGTTACCCTGGGAGTTTTCTTGGATATGGAGTATGTTCTAAATACTTTAAGAGATTCGGACATCCTACACATGACATGACCAGGGTTGCGATAAACGGACCCCTTCCCATGGAAGGACCAGATGTTGACCTAACAGGATTTGCTCATGTAGAATTATTCGAATTTGCAGAAAATCTCCATCCGATTACTTATGTTTGGTTTGGAAGACATTTTTCAGAGCGATGTTGGGTTCCGATAGTACTATTGCGGTATATGCTTGATGTTGGATTTTTAATATCGTTGAGAGTAACTGAAGCGATTATATCGTATAATTCACAGAAACAAGTTTGGTTACCAGAACCGAACAGATTTAATATCGATGATACCAGAAAAGAATTCCCTGATATTGATGAAGATTATGTTATTAAAATAAATAAATGCAGAAACGAGTACGATGAGAAATTTGCAAAAGATCTCGGTAGAAAGATAATCGGTAAATTTACTCAAGGTGGTTCATACGATTATAAATGAGCGTGTACAAGATTGATTATGGACGACGCTGAACTAGATTTTATAATCGCTGATACAACGGAGAAAAATATGTTTATAAACAGATGTAATGCTTATTTATCAGATGGAACAAAACTAGGTACCATTGTGAGCTACCTTGATGGCGACTCACCACAATTTACTCATTTAAGATCTTCGATGTTAGCTTATGTTTCGATAAACCTACTATCGATGATAAATAAATTTCCCCGTTACGCCGTCAGAGTCGCTACGGATTCATTTTATGTACATAAAAATATAAAGATTTATTAAAACTCGGTAATGGTGAATGGGGAACATGGAGAATAAAACAAGAAAATATACTTAGTTATTCTGAATCTGCAGATGTTGAAATTGCGGAGACATATTACAAAAATAATAATCAAATATTAAAGTCATCTGCACCATATGTGTATGATCCTGTATCTAGACATAAGACTGTTTATCTTAATGGGTGTGGTGGTTCAGGTAAAACAACTCGTGTAATTAATTTATTTATAAATAATACATCAGATATGATTGTTTTAACACCGACGCACAAACTTGCTAGAGAAATAAAGCAACGAGGAGTAAAATCGTGTACATCTCATAGTTTCTTTAGATGGTGCGGAGACACATGGACTCCATCGCGGATGGGTGAGAAATATATACATAAATATATTATATGGGACGAGATATGCACGGTGTCGTTAGAAACACTAAAAACATTTCTTGAATGGTTATTGACAAAGAATACTGCTGTGATTATGTGTGGCGATCATGGTCAACCACCACCCCTTGTTGGACAGTCTCCACATGAATGGCTGAAGAATAACGTAAATTATTATGAAGAAATAAATGATGACCATAGAGCTATCGATGAACCGCTGAAGGAATTTAAAAAGTTAATCAGACTTCAGCCAGACAGAGTACAATGTGAGATAATGCGAGGAGTAATTCCAGAGACTTCTATGAATGAATTTTTGACTTTATGGAATCCCGCTGATTTAATAGTCGCGAGTAGAAAGATAGTTCGTGATGAACTACAGGATAAATTATTTACGTTACATAAAGAAAAGTTTTCAGATCTACCTGTACCTTTGTGTTATCGCCCCTCAGATACTCGACGACAGAATATTGATGCTGAAATTCCTGGTGCCTTGGTTCCACCAAGGATACAGAATCTTGTCTTGAATGATATTATTTTAGTCGATATTAATGTCGTTGAGAATGCGCTGAGTATGAATAAATCGCCGTGGACGTTAGGATACGCTATAACGATTCACTCGTCACAGGGATTAACTATAACTGATACTAAAATCTGGATTGTAGATGATCGGATCGAATGGTCGAATTTAGTCTATCTCGCCGTATCTCGAGTCAGGAGAATATCTCAGCTACATAGGGTTATTGTAGATTACGTAATAACTGAAGAAATCACTAATAATGTCGATATCAATAAAAAATTAGTCAGCTATAAAAAGTGTGACAAAAAAAATAATCGTGATTTTGATATTGATGTTGAATTTATTATAGTACTAAAACAATTACAGAATAATAATTGCGCAAGTTGCAACTGTAATATGTCATGGCAGTATTCGAATAATAATCCAAGACAATTTACCGTAGACAGAATTAATAGTGATCTTGGTCATACACGTGAAAATGTAATGCTGACCTGTCTTGAGTGTAATCGACGTCGAGGTTCTGGACGTTTACAAAATTGAACGTGGTGGTAATTGCGTATCCTCAGGAATTATTTGCAATTGTTCACGTACAAATCCACGTTGAGGGGCTGTAGAATCTAGTCTGTATATTGAAGGTCTACCAGTGGATCTTACCACGCTAGAAATTTTATGTGTAGTTACGCTCCAGATAGGATCGGTTGCTCTTTTTTTACCGCCTTCAAGTTCGCCGGGTTCATATAAATATCTAACTGTAACATTACCTAATACTGGTTGAGAGAAAGATTCATGTCGTCCGTAGCCATTGGGTATATATTTTTTTTTTGATCGCATTAGATGGTTTCATGGAAGTTGCACGAGTAATTTCATTATTCAACGCAGCCATCACACTCGGTAATCTTGCAACCCATTCACGAGATCTATCTTTGAAGTCAGTAGATATTTCCTTTGCATATTGATATCCGAATAACCGCTCGGCAAGTGTTCTATTAAATCGTTCAACGATTGCCTGATCACGATGAATTTCAGTGTGTCCTCGTCTGATTTTAACGTTATGTTTCTTCATCAACGATGATATTACTCCAAGAAATTCTTTACCAGGATCAACCTGTAGTAGTTTTGGCCATCGTAGACCACCTCGATGATAAATTCGTTCGAACGCAGATGCAACTTCGGATGCTGTTTTCGTTGATAATGGCTCCGCTTCTTTATATCTACTCGCAATGTCAACGACAGTTAACGCGTATTTGTACGTGCGTGATTTTCGTCCACGTGTTTTAATGGTATCGTGTGGTAAAAACAAAATATCTGCTTGATGAACTTCATTAGGGACACCAACATCAAAATACGCGTAATGAATTCTTTTAGGTGGACTTAGGAAGATTTGCCATATTGCCTGTCGTGCTAACCATGATGCAGCGACATCACGTGAAACTTTTGCTGCTTCGGCGAGTTTACTAATAGCTGCTTTACCTCTCCAAAATCCTCTCGGGGAATAATAAACAGATTCCATTATGATAGTTATATAATTAATTGCCAGCCCCTAACACTAGTTTACCTTTCATAGCAGTTTTTACTAGAAAACTAGCTAATTTTTCTCTGAGATTTATTAGGTATAGAATTTAACGCGTGAATCAATTTCACATCCGCAAGATGTCGGTGTTGCAAATCCTTACTTTTATACGCGACATCGTGAACGTGACACGCTTGATCGATCTTATTTACTGGATACTCTCCTGATTTTGGTTGATCTTGATCATCGAGTCTGATATCAAGTCGAGTTTCAGGACCACAATAATTATATCCGGGTAAATGTTTCTCACCGGGATATTTAGCCCATGGAGTTCCTGGTAATTTTCCTAACGAAGCAGCGATATCACCCCCACCTGTCTTTGTTGGAATAAATTTATATTTCTTGGTACCACATTTCACACACTTGCCTTTAAGTGCACGTCTTTTATTTCTTGTTGTTATTGTTGTTAATTCAGTAGTATCGGTAGGTGCTCTGCATCGAACACAATATAGACTCATATTATTTATTATATGGATATAATTGACTTTTCTGCGACACGAAAACAAGAACCAGTAAAACACCATCCAGCGCTTCCGAATTCTATCAGAATGATTATAATAGGTCCGTCAGGAAGTGGGAAGACGCAATTACTGCTTAATCTAATAATGCGATGGCTGAAGTGGGATAAATTATATTTAGTAGCGCCATCTGTAGATGATCAGCGATGTCACGAAGTACTTAAAGATTTTAATGAAAACGCAAAATCGTTACATGAAGACAATGTCATAGACTTTATTACTGATATTGATGAAGCACCATCCGTAGATGATCTCAGGGCCACTGGCCCTCGTGGATTCATTAATAATTTAGTAGTGTATGATGATGTTATGCTGGACAAACAATCAAATCCAGCTAGAATATTTTCACGAGGTAGACATAAAAATATAGACGTGATTTATGTTACACAGAGATATACACAAATTCCAAAAGTAATCAGAGACAACTGTAACGTTTTAGTTGTGTTTAATGGCGTAGATAATCATACGCTGCAGAATATTTATTATACTTGGTGTTCAGGCGACATGGACATGAACAAATTTAAAAATTTCTTTTCAAAAGCACAAGCTGCTCCATTTGGTTTTGTAACGATAAATTTACACGATCCTAGGTCAAGATATCGCAACGGACTTGATATAATTTTTGGATAAAAACCATAGCAGCAGAGAGGGTGAAGGACATACGCGTAGTGACCAGATTGAGAAAAAATCTGGTCAATTAAAGAAGTTTTCATTATTAAGGCAAAAACTTCTTTTTTCAGCCTTCGTAGGAACCCTTAATTTTCAAAAATAAGGTCTCTACAAAGTTGTAGGGTTCACCCTCTCTGCTGCTGCATAGATCAGTGTTTTCTGTCATAGTGCATTTCGCACAGCATTGAGAATTTTATCCTGTCTGTAGCATAGTCAATTTTCAGGTCAGCGTCATTAAATGTAGCTAACAGTATATAATTTGTTTCGCACGAAGTATTTAAAACTAGTTAGGTAGCTTTAGCTACATTTAATGACGCTGACCTGAAAATGTATTGAGTCAGGCTTGCAGATAGGATAAAACTGACTATGCTGTGTGGAACGAACTATCGTAATACCAAAAAGCTCAGCATCGTGTGCGTGCATGTGTCTGTCTCTCTCTCGAAATGTTTTGTATGGTGTTTTCTCAAAAATGGAGAGTCCTTAAGTTACTATGTTGTTTTGTTATATATTTGTTTGTTGTTGTTGTAGTTGTTGTTGTTGTTGTCGTTGTTGTTTGATTTTAGAACAACTACGTCAGGCATAGCAGAAGACAACAAAGGTTTATTTTTTAAAAGTAGTCCCTAGCGCGTGGACACCTAGACCGAGACAACCGGACTGAGATAACCAGACTGAGATAAGAAAAGTAAGGTTAGCAAACAGCTAGATTTCTCTGTCGCATGGGTGAGAAAACGTGGAGTTATCCGAGTTGAAAGGGAATTGATACTATTTGGGGTGGTGTAAAAAATTATATAGTTTCTAACAGATTTCGGTTTGAGGTAATAGTGAATATTACCTCAAACCAAAATCTGTTAGAAACTATATAATTTTTTCTCTCTCGTTTTACCGTAGCTTTGGAAAGATTTTGTCAAAAGTAACCGATAAAATGCAAATCATGGTGCTTATACTACCACAGCACCGCTGATACAACAGTAAACACGTTTCAAAACGAGGATTGCCCGTCAATGAAACGGTTTTGTCAGGAACAGGCGTTGTTTAATATGTCATCTGGTGAGAAGTGTAGAGAAATACTGTATCTGACGTCATCTAAGTAAGTGAGTCATATCGTGACGTCACAATAGTTAAGAAAGTTACGTTTTCAGCGCTTAATTTAATGTTTAGCTAAGCCAATGCAATTCTTAACAGATTTATTGAGGAAAAAAAAGTGTCCCATGTGACATGAATATTACATTGGTGTAATTTGAAATGAAATTATCATTTGCACACCAATGCTCACAAAAACAGATATTATTTATTTTTTTTTTAAATTAGGAATCCGATCATTCATGCGCCACAGTTAAAGTAAATTATTTGGGGTTGTCTGCTGATTAATTCTATTAGTAATTGCTGAATTTGCCAATGAACGTTCTAGTTACTTTTGTCTTTTC
Source organism: Megalonaias nervosa (assembly GCA_016617855.1). Taxonomy (NCBI): domain Eukaryota; kingdom Metazoa; phylum Mollusca; class Bivalvia; order Unionida; family Unionidae; genus Megalonaias; species Megalonaias nervosa. The sequence continues at coordinate 5,118 of JAECUM010066273.1, read as the reverse complement.
TCCAGTAGTTTCCTGTGGGATAGTGGTTCTAACCAAGTAATTCCTGGATTCACCATATATAGGCTTGCTTAATGTTTTTTTAATTTTTTAATTTCTTAATTCTTTATTTCTATTGTAGCAAGCATGGCGGCCTCTCAGACGAACCAAGCTGATATCCAGTAATGTGCACATAATTTTTTTTTCAACTTTTTTTCTTTCTTTGCTGTTTTTTACCTTGATTTGGGAAGAAGAATTATGTTACTACTAATATGTTCTGTGCGAATTGACACAAACACACAGAAAGTAAACGGTAAAGGTAAACTGCTGACATAACGCGTGTTACTGTTAGAAATCTGCTACTTCTATATAGTCTCTCCTGACGAAGAGCTTGCTTGGCCTGAAACCGTTTTGAATTTAAATTTGCGCTGTTATATATATATATATATATATATATATATATATATATATATATATATATATATATGTATAAGGTATAATCTACCTGTCTTGGGAACATTGCCGCGGCCATGTGTTTGATGTCTAAAGATTGCCGTGGGCTAGTGTTAAACTCTTACGCTAGGTTACGTGACCGCCGGAGACCGGAATCTTGAATCGGCAAAGGCGATAGATCCCACCATCTAAACAAAGGCTTGTAGTTATCACACCTATGTGTTAAAGCTTAGTCCCAAGATGAAAAGGAAGTCCACGTGGTGAATCGGGCGTATTCTTATTCTTCCCCACGTTGACAGACAGAGGGAGGGACATTGTCCGCTAAGTTTGATTGCATCGGTTCACATCAACATCCAATCGGAATTGAGATAGAGGATGTGATTACAATTCGACCTGAATGATACCTTCCAACTTGTTAGAGAAAATTTAGTACTCGCCTAGAGGAACTGCGGATCAATAGGGTTTACTCCGAGAAGAAGCCACTCGTAATTTTGCGGCAAAACTTAGAGGTAGATTCTAAGGAAATACAAAGTTTCGAAAAGGTCAGTAAGTTATTTGCTCAGTTTTTGCAGAATATTACGGCATCATAATTTTAATTATTTTTAGTATGTATACTTAATTACTAGAATCGTTTAGTATGTAGAATTACCTTTGTAGTGTTTTATTTACATGCGTATTTGAGAAATGGGCTTGAGCTTACGTAGAGAATTATTAGATGCGAGGCGGAATTATGTAGATTGTTAGCTTGTGGTCAGAATTGATTTTGTAATTCACTATTAGGTTACTTCGTAGTAAACTAGTGCATTTATTAATGCGTTATGTTAGAATTTACACATGCTTGAATTGTGAATTTGGAATGGTTGAGTATGTAAAATTAGTTACTATGGACGTATGCGTATATCAGAGCATGGGTATTTGAATATTTGTGTACTTTGGATGAGTTGTAAGGTAAAGACATGCGTCTAATTATTGTGATATTGTGTAGTATAATGGGATTAGGAATATGTATTGATGTGACGGAATTTATTGATGTATATATAAGAAGTAATTGATATCGTGCTTTTTATTATGACGTCTGTTTACCATGCAAGAACGTATGGGTATCTCGATGTGAACGAATGCGTGACCGAAGAAATTTAATAGTCGTTATCTGATGATAGGCTGTGTGTAGTGTGAGATGAGAGGGCTAAGGAAGAAGATTGTACCGTCCTTGTGTTTTCATAGGAAGCTTTTTAGGGGACACAGAACTTCGGGTTCCATTGAGTCCCGAGTCTTCAAGAGTTGGAGACGGAATTGAGGCTGTAGCCGAGGTAGTCGAAGTCGACAGAAGTGTAGTCGTGGTAGAGAAGTGGAGGAGAAGAGTCTAGAGAACGTGGAGGAGGAGAAGGAGTCTAGAGAAAGTCTGGAGGAGGAGGAGAAGGAATAGGAGACGGAATTTGGAGAAAAGCCGAGGAGGGAGAGGAGAAGGAATTGGGAGATATAGGAGAGAGAAAGGATACATCAGCTGAGTAGAAATACAAGGACAGGTGGAAATCAATCTCACACTGCTAATCAAGTGATACAATAGGCTATTAAAGGGTCGAGCGGAAGGAGTGTAATTGGAAATTTGAGTCATTTGATTCTTGAATTGTTATTAAATTGTTTTTCATTGAATTTCAACCTTTTAGAATATTTAACCATCTAACAGTCGACATTGCTGACTGGGGGCTCGGAGCTTTACATCTATCTTTCACTAAATTTAACTTCCAACAAAATAGAGCCTGGGTGGGACTTCTACAATAGTTTAAATAAAACATCGGGAGCTTTTAAATAAAACATCGGGAGCACCCACCCCAACCATATCAATCCCCCACTATATATATATATATATATATATATATATATATATATATATATATATATATATATATATATATATATATATATATATATATATATATATATATAGTGATATATATATATATCTTGCACATTTTGCTAACCAATACATGTAAGTATATGATAAGTAGATGGTATTTTCTTTCTTTCTTACCTTAATACTGAATACATTTCGTAATGTGGTTCGATAAGCGTGATATTTTAAGCCACGAGTTAAATATACTGTTTTTGTTACCACAAGATGATACGTATCTGGTATATACGCAGGAAAAAATTTTCTTTTCATTATAAACCAAACTTGCTCAGGAATCGAAGCTTAGAAGTTCCAACTCACTCTTCAGCACAACAAAATACCCCACCCCCTTTTGGTACTTTCACCTCACTTTTATCGACTGATCATATACATTTCAGCGATTTAAGAGAGTGGAAAGATTGGGGTGCTTTAATCTGTTGCAGTGAATGACAAATGTGACATTTTGTATTCTATTTGATCAATTATGACCACAAAGCAAGTCTGACTCAGCAGTACACCACCGCAAGTTTACCATTGTTGTCAAGGAGGTAAGGGGAAATAACTTCAAAGAAACGCGAACTGCGTCAAGTCAAATTGCTTCAGCCAAACTTAATTTGCATGTCTGAGATGCAATGCAGTTTCTATTTATTTTTTTCTAGCTCATAAAGTGCTAGTTTCTGTTGCTGCAGATATAACTTCTGTAGGCACACACAATCAAACGTCACATTTCATGATGGGAAATCTTGTTTCAGGTGACAATATAAGCTGACAAATACCTGACCTTAGCATAGGCAAACTAGGGCAAACCACAGGAAAAAGTTCCAATTAAAGTCAGCGTCGACAAATTGTTTCAAGTTCAGCTTCTGCCCATGTACAATAGGGACTTGGAACAAATTACCATCAACAATTGCAGAAGCTTCTGACTTGGTATCTCACAAGCAGATGCTTTCCAAAATCACATTCTAATGAACTAGTCAGCTACAAATAAGACCCAGTGATTCTCAGGGCTACGGTAGCCGGATTGGTCTGAGTATGAAGGGACCAAAACGTACACTGACACTCTTTACTTACTTCTGTCTTTCCTATCATTACTCTTCTGACTGTCCTATCACTTCCGTCTTTACTTTATCTTTGACCACGCACCACTCGTTGCTTAATAGTCATGTGTGACTGCGTCAACGGATACATAGATAGATAGATAGATACATAGATACATAGACAGACAGACAGATAGATAGATAAGGATATATTTTGCACATATGAAAAGACAGGAATGAAAAATGTTGTTTGGGGTTAACGCCCTTTCTCATATATGGTATACATGGCGGCCAGTACAACAGGTGGAGAAAGAACCCACATTTAAGAGTTAAAAAGATAGCTGTTTGCTAAGGCTTAACGATATATTGATATATCACGATACGCATCCTCCATGATATTATCGCGATACAATTTAGCTTATCGCGATAATTTGCTAATATGTATGCATTATAAAACAGAATATTAAAACTTTCAAAAAGTTTTATAATGAAAGCAACAGCGACGGTTGTAGAAAATTTAAACTACAAAAATTGAAATTACTGTCCTATAACTAAGTACAAGTCAACAAATATTTATAAATCATGACTTTCTATGAACCCTATTTTCTATCAGTTGACTAACTTTTGAATGCTTTTATTTCAAAACGAATCAAATAAACAAAAACTGATATTAAGTTCTCTGTTTTAACTTTAATGACACCGCTTTCTTTGAGCAGTTCTTATTTAATGGCTTCGGTAAGATACGATTTCAAAACATAACCAAATGAATAACTGTGTTCATTTTATGCCATTAAGTTCAGGCGGACAGCCATGGAAACGGAGTACGAAATAGTGCCAAATACATAAGCAAAATGTCATGTTTAGCATTCTTTTGGATTGGAATAAAAAAAATGGAACTAATGAAATTAATAATAGCGTCACTGTGTGCAAGCTGTGTAAATATGACGTCATTTTATATACTGATTACTAGTATTATCATTTTATGTAAATGTTTTAAAATATCGCATTGTTATCGCGATACAACATGAAATATCGCGATATATCGTGATATGGCTGAATGTGTATCGTTGCAGCCCTACTGTTCGCTCTGAGTAAATAACGGATATATTTCATCTCCCTGGGGTAAAACATAACCATGTTCATCCGTATCTTCGCTAAGGTGAAAATACCTAATATTTCACCCAGTCGATGAAATATATCCGTTTTTCACTAGTATCAAGCAAATATCCACCGTGTAATTTTTCCCCTGGGTTTAACTGTAACTTTAACTGCATGCATTTAAATGTCCCTTTCACTGTTGCTGTGAAAATGTATAGAACATAATGAGGCTAGAAGTTTTGTACTTTGGGGACAGACCTGTGTGTATTTAGAGGTAAAAAGAAGGCGATATTAACAAATGTGTTTCTAGGATGTTGCAATTCACTGACAGATGTTCTTTTTATGAATGTGTCCACACATACTGTTTTATTGTCTACGAATTATTTGATCCATTCTAAGATCAAACACGTGTAATTCTATTTTAGATTCAAGTACACAATCCTTTACATGACCATGCCACTACTATTGTTACTACAACTTTATTAGTGATTCTGCTGAAGCTACTAGTTTTAATACTGCAACGCTGCTGCTGCTGATTATAATGTTCTGCTGCTACTACTGCAACTACTACTGTCGCTGGCACCAACTACAACTGTGGCTGATATCACCACTGTGCTCAATGCCTACTGCTACTACTACTACTACTACTACTACTACTACTAC